>BGPR01050505.1:0-11049 GCA_013235015.1 Araneus ventricosus
ACTTCATCAAAAGTCTTTCAATCTTGGACTTGGCAAGACATACTAAAGCAAGTAGTAGTAGAACCACCATCACAAATATTTCTTGACAAAATCTCTGATATCCTTTTAAGACTGAGACTTTGACGAAGAAACAGGAAGGTCCATCTTTTACGTTTCATTCAAAATTACGACCTCTTTTCTGTTTCGATCTCTTGTACCATTATATTCTTGTGTTAAATCTTTCTAATTAATCTAGCAATCTCTTAAATACTGATGGAATAGGACATAAGATAGCAAAACTATCTCCAGAATGATTAGAAAACTCGTAGATTAATTACGTGTGGGGATTGAAGCTAATGGTTTAGCAGCCTAAGAGTTGTAGCATGCAAAGTTAAAGAATAATAATAATAAAAAATAATGCTTTATCTGAGGATTCTTTTTTCATTCGTACTGCCCGCAAGGTAAACATCAAACATATTCTTAAACGCTTTTATGAAGTTCGAAATGTTTCATGTTTGTAAGTATATATGTGAGGTTTGATTATTGTGATCGATTTTTCACTCACTTCTGAATGCACTAGAGTTATGAAAATTTGTATATTTATTGCGTCTTGATGACAATGCAATATTTTAATAATTTTAGAGTTCTCAATTATCAATTTTTAAAAAATTAAATTATCAATTTTTACGTTTGCACTCGGTAGGTGTCAGTGGTGCCATCTATAGTATTCTTGAGAACTAAAATACTTGACACAGTAATTTAAATGTTACAATAAAAATAAAAATAAGTATGTCCTATTATAGGTCTTTTTAAAGAAATTATTACTGGAATTAAATAAAGCATCGGGTCCATTACGTTCATCCTATCAGAACTTTTTTCAATGAAATAATTGCTTTAGTTAGTTGATGTATAAAATATTTATAATACTGAATTATGACATAAATTAAAGACTAAAAACTAGAAAATAATAAATATAAGAAAGCTTTAAAAAAACCCTTTTACCAATGCATTAAAAAAATTCTCAAAAATCTGGAGGTCAAAACAAAAATCGTAAAAGCGTGAGGCGCTGAAAACAATAGGAGAAAGATATAAAACCACGATGCTTTTCATAAGAAACGAAATGTTATTTATTAAGCATTCATCATATAAAATATAATATAAATGTGATTACAATTTTAATTTACTTACAGCTTTTCTACCTGCTCCTCACGCTTTTACGATTTTTGTTTTGACTTCCAGATTTTTGAGAAAAATTATTATTTTCTTTTTTAATGCATTGGTAAAAGCATTTTTTTAAGTTTTTAAAAATATTTATTATTAAAATTATTATTTGATGCTATAATGTTTCAGGAATATTTAAACAGGCTAGTTTAATAACTTTAGAATTCAGAGAGAAAGACCTAAAATTTAATTCCTAATAGAAGAAATGAAGTTTGCAGCGTTTAACAAAGCGAAACCGCATAAACTGAAAAATTGATAATGAAATATTTAAGTAAATACATAAAGTTAAAATAGATATAGATATCCAATCTAAAAACGAGGTTAATCAAGTTATCATTTGATTCTAACAGAAAGGAAATCGACGAAGTCTGGGGCATGATAACGTGCGAAATCATCAAAATCGTTTTTATGGGGATAAAATCAAGTATAAAGTTTATGATAGTTTCACAAGAGCAAAATTCTATTTATACTTGGTATTTGAACAGGACTTTTTAAGAAGTTTCACACAGTCTAGTTTATGTTTCATAAATTCACTTTTATTGCATAACGTACAATTTCAAAGACGGCAAATATTATTTATTTATTTTTCATTTCACAGGCTCTTGTTCCGATTCCGTCTACAACTTTTACGATTGACTCATATAAGAGCCGCGAGTTAAACTATCCCAAAAAAGTGATTCCGATTTTTTATAACTTATAAATAATACAAAAATGAAAAGATCCCGGATTTTATTCGAGCTAACAATATAAAAGTATATATTTGTTTGAAATATAGAAAGTATGTTATGTAAATTTGTTGTATGTCTGTAAAGTTTGATATTTTTAACAGAACAGTCGATATAGAATTGTTACGATTGTAAAAAAATATAGAGGTGTTCTCTTCTTTATTTTATAGTAAACTTCCAAAATATGACATGTTTTGTGCTTAGTTCTGTCGCATAGTGACGAAAATCCAGTATGCATTTTAGACTATTTCTATTTGACAGATTGGGGGCCGCTGTTGCCTAGTGTTAACTATAAACTAGTTACTTCCGTCCAGCCGTAGCACACGGGAAAAACATGAATGGTCCGGCCGCCACGACAATTAATGGGCATTGTGGCCCCAGCTCATTACGAGTAGCTCATATGACGACTCCTAAGACAGAGGAAAGACCCGTCATCGGCAGCAATAACTCGACCCACACCATTACTTGTGGCCTAGCCTCGGCTTTGGAGTAGGAGATTTCCAAGCTCCAAACGCGATTTCACCGAAGATCCAGGATGTGTGCGAGTTTGCTGCACGTTAAAATATACGTAGGGGATCAAACACTTTGCACGGATAGATGCACATCCTACGGGAAGGGTCGAGCCGTGGCCGGGGATGGTTACTAGGACGCCGGGCTCAGTACCCTAGCTACTACAGAGACCGTCATTCAGGTCCCTGGATGCTTAGGCAGGGCATGCGTAACTCCGTTTAAGGTTATTTAAAATAATCAAACTAGGAAAAACGTCTTTTTACGCAAAGTTTTATAACTGAGATGAAAGTAAAACTAAAAATTTGGTTGAAGCAAATTCCAAATCAGTAGAAGTTTTGGTGTGTGTTTCATTTGGGTAAGATTAATTGCAATGTTGTGTACATCCATTTGGTAATTTTACAATTCTTCCTAAAGTGAAATCATGATAAAGTGAAAATTTTCTCTGCAGTTTATCTATCAAACAACATAAAAAAATGTCGAATAGTCACTTACTCGAATTTTTCGTTTCTTATTTGGGAGTTATAAATGAACATATTTGCTTAAGGAAGACTGCCAAAAGTAACGAATTACATACTGTCATTTTTAATGTACTATTCATTACTCATTCTTATAATTACTCTGCCGACTTGTTTTTAACACAAATAACATGCCAATAAATACTTGTAACTTATATAAATCGATTCAAGCTTCTATGAAAACTACTTAAATGAAAAAAAAACATATGCAAAATATGTAAAGAGAGAGTCAAAATATGAAAAGAGAGAGTCAAATATGAAAAGCGAGAGTCAAAATATGAAAATTAAGAGTTAAATGATCACCTAGCAAACTTCCAACAAGTTTTTGACAAGTTCACTCTTCTTTTCAATGCAAGCTGAAAGATGTATGATGCTAATCTAATTTGGATTAAATACACTTAAACGCTTATAAAATAAAGTGTTATAAACCAGGTTTTTAAACTGGTTTAAATAAATATATGAACCTATTAATAAACAAATAAGGCAGCTAATAAGATTCTTATCCAATGCTATTTAAAATAGTTTGGTAAAAAAACCTTCACCGAGTTCGCCAGCCTCAACCACTCGACCGATTTTAACAATTTTTTTTCATTTGAAAGGTTATGACGTCTAGATATGTTATCAAGGGTCGTTTGCCCCACTACCCCCCATTTTCGAACGAAATAAAAATACTCTTTCCCACTGTACATTCTAATCTTTGGGCAGTTCGCCAACAACACACACCAGACGGATTTCGATATTCTTTTTTAATTGAAAGGTTATGACGTCTAGATATGTCATCACGCGTCGATTGTCCCCACCACCCCCATTTTTGAACGAAATAGAAAAAAAAAACACTTCTCCACAATACATTTTCTATATATTTTTTCGATTTCGTTCAAAAATGGGAGTTCGTGGGGGGCAGACAACCCTTGATGACGTATCTAGACGTCATAAGCTTTCATATGAAATAAAAACTGTCGAAATCCGTCGGATGGTTGTTGCTGGCGAACTATCCAAATGTTTTCCCCCACAGAGAATGTTTTTTCGATTTCGTTCGAAAATGGGGGGAGGACAGGCGACCCTTGATGGCATATCTAGACGTCATAAGCTTTCATATCAAATAAAAATTGTCGAAATCGGTTAGTTGGTTGAGGCTGGGGAATCTCTGAGGTTTCTACCATAATATTTTAAATATATAGATCCCAACAGTTCCATCCAACGACGTGTCAAAAATATTGTAAAATACCTATTGTAGGTGATGGAAACTGTTTAGTTAGGGCGATTTCATTCTGTATTTATGTATGAAGACTTTCATGTCGAAATCCGTGGGAAAGTTATACAAAATAATACAACTAGATGAGGTTTTTTGAAAGATTTTACAATTTTAAAGGAACCTGTTGTCTACAAAGAATATGAAATCTACTTCGGTTTTGTGGTCTATTCCACTGATATTCATGCAGTATTTAAAACTGAAAAAAGTAGTGGCTGAGAGCCTCGAAGCAACCAGGTGGCAGGGGTATTGCTGAGCAAAGTGGGTGCTGGTCGCGAACCCGCCCTCAGGTTGCGAGAGTGGTTAGTATCAGTTTAAAGCAACACGATATCAATCATAAAATAATAGTTAGTATTTCTTTAAAGCAATGAAGAATCTACTTTATTTGACGACTTTAATGTACCCAAGTTTTTTATGGTTTAAAATTCTTGCGCTTTGAGACCAATGTAGATTCAAGCCGATTCAGTACAGTTCGGCGAAAATGTTGGAGCTTTCCAACATTTTCGCCGAAAATTTTAGTATAGTAAGCCTTTTTTGTCGTACATCCAGTGGCAATAGATTATAAACATAGATTATAACATATGGCATATTAAGTCACATAACTGAAATTACTGTAACACTAGCACCGACATCTACAAAAAAATTGAGAACTATGTAAATGTAGAGACGAACCTTCTCACGTTGAAAATTCAACATTCAAATAACTCTTGATGTAATCAAGGTTGTACAGCCAGACCTTTATAGCTGGTATAAATTTCGAATAAGGAATCGATTTATATCATAAAAATGCGTATGACTATTGAAAATTTCGAAGTTAGTACGTATTTTAATAGGTAGACAGACCCTTAGGAAATTTTTAGAAATAAGATCTTTTAGAGAACTTTGTTTTCTTGTGCATGGTAACTAATATTTGAATGTTCGATAACGTTACCAAAATAATTTTCAGTGGTTCTGTTCCCCCCCCACCACACACACACATATTTATACTATTTCTTTTATTTTTTATAAGGTGAAAAGGGGATGTTACAATAATGAATAATGAAAACGCATCACCCTAGATTTTGTCGTATGCTATACATGAGGATGACGCAATTGTAAAAACAGTGGTGCAGTCATGCTTTCCTACCGGGTACCGATCAACGTTACCAATTTACTTTCTCGTATACGAAGAGAAAGTATTGTAATCGTAAAAAAAATTGAACTTGAGCTTTTGATGAATCTTCACGTTTTAGACCTCCCTGAGTCCGAAACAACATTTTGGAATTTTGTCTGTGTGTCTTTGAGTCTTTGAACACGATAACTCAAAATCTATTAAAACTATAGGGGTGAAATTTGATATGTGACCTTTACACATAATTTGAAGGTTTCTATCAAAATTTGGACAAATTCCGTCCAAGGGAAGTCTGTCTGTCTGTCTGTCCGTGTTCATGTGAACACGATAACTAAAAAAACTAAATAGCTAGGTGGATAAAATTTAGTAAAAGTTTTAACATCAAGAATGTATGTTTGCGTCAAATTTTGGACCAAATCTGTCAAAGGGTTGACTGTCTGTCGGTCTGTATAATCTCACACTTGTAAACACGATGACTTATAAACATTATAACATAGATAAATAAAAATTGGTATGAGGTCTGCTAACATTAATTGTAGATCCGTGCCCAATTTTAGTTTCAATCGGTTGAAAGAAAGGCGTTCAAATTGCATATTCGGTTTTCTTCGCCATTTTGCGACGCTAAAAAAAAGGCGCGAACGATTCGCGAGTTTCCCCCACTTTTGTTAGGGAATGGAATTCGTTTCTGGCGTTTGGCGCATTTTTTTTTTTTTCTCTACACGTGATAGGGCCAAGACGAGAAAGTTTTAGGGAGGCCACTCCAGCAGGTTTTCAACAGTATTATTCGCCCAATTTATATTCAAAATGCCATATTTCTAAAAAATTATAAGTAATTCATTTTTATTGGCTACTACTGCAGATGCCCAACACAATATATTTACTGACAAATATAATATTAATTATTCAATTTCACTAAATCTGTAGCAAAATCAGGATTACAAATTAATATTTATATATAAAATTAGTATTCCGGTAGGGCACTTTTTACGGAATGCTGGTGATCAATCTTTAATGTAGAACGAAATGACAACTAGCAATTTAGTTTCCATGGTATAATTGAAATATGAAATAATTTTAATAGTTTAAAATTTTAAATGGGTCTCTTCATGCTTGTAATTTAGCCAGTGATACAAAAAATATGTGCCTTGAAAATTTAATTTGGAAATTCAAAACGCCGTTTGTAGAAGGAAAAATGACGTGTTGTCATAGCAGTGGCGTAGCGACCGGGGGGCAAGGGGGTGTAGATGCCCCTGGCACCAGTCATAGGGGGCGCCATGGAATTAAAATATTACCACCTTTCTGCCAATTTTTAAAACAAAATATGATGAGGGGGTATAGAAATATTTTCATTTTCCGGGCACCATTTACGCTTGCTAAGCCATTAATGACAACTGAGGTAAAAATATTACATTATGACTCGAGGGCTACTTACCCTCGCTACGCCACTGGCTATGGTGGCAAAACATTTGTGCGTTTTTGTCGCTTTCTAAAGCCAAATACAGTGCACTCCCGGTTATCCGGGTTAATCACCGGGGGGATCGCACGGACAATAGAAACACACGGATAATCCGAAAACTCCTTTTTATTAAAGAAAAAATCATCATCAGTACAAAAATATAAAAATTACTTACATTTGAATGCTGTATAACATCAAACTAGGAATTTTCCTTTTAATATTTACTGCTTAAAAAAAATCTGCAATGCGTCTTTGCTTCTGCTGTTTGTTCATCTCTTTTCGTATATCGACATATATTTGACGAACCTCAGTAATGTCACCGTAATCAAATCCTCTTTGTCCCATATAATCTAACAAAGTTTCCGCAGATTGCAGAGCAACAGAATGAAAAATTGTATTTCTTTCATTCAGTACATTTTCTGCACCAGTACTAGCTGATTCTCCATTATCAAGTTATTGAAGGATTTCTAATTTTTGTTTACCATTTAAAACGTTACGTTTTCGTTTAAAAAATCATTTTTACCAGTAAAAAATTTCACGCAACTAACTGACGATAAACAAGACGCAAAAACTAAAGGAGCACGTGCAAAAGTGAAAGAGGACGAAGAAGTTAAATAATGACGTGTCAGGGAGAAGCGGGTTTGCGCGAGAATGAGCAAGATGATTCATTTCTCTGAAAATTAGGGGTTGAACCGGTAGAGATCGCACGTGGAGGAAAGAAGAAAAAATCTATTCTTTAGCCTCCGCCGTCACGGCTCACTAATTTCACGGAACGAATCTCTCGACCGAACAACAACATCGATTCTACATGCATGATAAGCGTGAAAATGTTTCTCTTTAACTTTTTTTGTGTGTCCGGAATGAGCAAAGATAATCCACAAACCGGATAATCCGTGCACAGATAATAGAGAGTCTACTTTACTATCAGGGGGCTAAAAATACCATGTCCCGGGAGCTGTTCACACAAGCTAAACCACTAATGATCACTGGGAGGGGAAGAAAAATTTATATTATGACCCGGGCGCTTTTTACTTTCGCTACGCCACTGTGTCACACTGCGGCATAAGGCAACGTGTAGTTAGATGCTATATGACACGCGCAACTAGTTTTGTCGAGTGACTATGACATCACTTGAATTGACTGCATTAAGTACATGAAAGTCAATTAAATACATGAAAGTAATTATTTTATGTAATATACCTCTTAGGTACAATTACTTAAAAATAAGGGTTTAATTTTGTTTGGTAATACTCTAAAGTATGAAATATATTAATGTACTGACAAAAAGGATGGCCAAAAGAAATAAATTAAATTTTTATTGCAAAACTTCCTGCATCTAAGTCATTTTTCTTAAAACGTTAATCATGGCGCTCTTTATTATTTACTGTCCCTTTAAATTTTTAGAATCATCAACAAACTAAATGGCTGTTATTACTTTCATCAACTTAGTAATTTTGTAAAATAATGGGGAGGAAATATTTTTCTAAAAATATGGAAAACAGACGAAGGCACAATTTATAACACTTGTTTAGTACCTTTCTTCAGAGAAAAAAAATGCAAATATATCATTTGTTAACTTAATATCACAAAAATAAAGTTACAGCTACACTTTTAGCTTATCTTTTCAAATTGATTGCATGATTATTCTGTTTTTTTCCATTGTTCCCATGGTGGATATTTATTATCTCAGGTTTGGTATTCTTCAATAAATTGAACCAATTTATACTGTCTAGACTTGGACGATTACATTCAATTTGATGCAATTTTTTTTTCCTGGAACATTTTTTTTCGTAATTTTATTCGTCTAAGTTTCTATGCATATTTTTAAATTTTTGGAGAACTTTGAGGAAGTCAAGTTTGAAATTCCATTCTTTAAAAATAAACTCATGCTATTCTTCTGTGTTATTTCTGTGTCAGTATCTTGCATATCACACCTATGAATAGAAAATTGATTGCTATACTCATTTTCTGCAAAAATAACACAGGTCAACACGGTTTTTTTTATATTGATGCTCGTTTTATATCGCATTTGCATTCCTGAATCTTGTTTTGCCCTATATGCATCATGTTTTAATTTCAAACATTCATAATAAACAATGTTATAAAGAATACAATATTTCTTTAACCGAACAACAACACAAATTTGGTTAAAGGAAAAAAAAAAGACACTAAAGTTTGTTTCTTCAAAAATGGCATGATATTCCCCGATGGTCTCAGTTTCCATTTTGTTGTTGTTAAATTCACTTCGTCTGTGAAGGTTTATTTGTTTTATGACGTCACCTCTCCAATGTTCGTATGATTTTAAACTATCCTGACTTAAAAATCATCCCACTTTTAAAAACCATTTTTAGTCCAGTTTTACTAAGGATACGTTTACTAAGGATTTGTACCCTATCAAAGAATAAGGATTTACTCCTGTTCTATTTCGATTCCTATGACCTCTGCACTCGGAGTAAAACGGGATACTAGGGGAAGCTACGGATACCAGACCGAAGAGGATTTTCTTAGGTTGTGAGATAGTTGGTAGTTTGTGAGGGCCATTCCTATTTGACCTTTGCGTCAAATGACCTTACGGAAAGCATTTTCAACAGTTAGAAGAAAAGAGAAAATGAAAAAAAATGCTATTAAAGAAGAGAAAATTGTTTTGTGGTGACTCAAAAAACAGAAAAAGAAAACCTCAAAACAAAACAATCAAAAGAGAAGAGTATGAAGAACCAATACTGCAAAGCCGTCTTATACAAAAAGAAAACTAAACGAGTCCAATAAATCTGCAGTGGAGCGGAGAATAAAGACAACTACGTTATGTGAATTATTACTATTTTTACTTACTTATTACTACTCTTAAACTAATTGTCTTTATTCTTAAATTGTTGACTATTGTAACTATTGATAAATCTTGACTTTTTTCTTAAATTTTGAACTATTGTTAAATCTCAGAAAATTGTTTTATTTTTAAATTGTCACATAAAATGAAAAATATACCACTTTTCCTCTGAAAATTTAGTTTTCCCTAATTTCCCACAGAGTTAACATGTGTATCCCGTTTAACCCCACTAGTGGGGTAAAACTGGATACTTTGACTTTTTCTACAAAAAATCATTAGTAAAAAAAGGATTGAAACTGTGGCTTTTCCTGAAAGATATATTAAACTCTGATAAATACAGAATATTTTAGTAAAATTTGACAAGCTTTATGCCGAATAGTTTAACTCCAACAGGTCTTCAAATCTTAAGTATACAGTTTTACCCCACTTTCCCCGATCTGAATTATGACGTTACTTTTTTAGGGTATTTGTTGTGCTGTCTGTTAATGTATTTGTTTAATCATTTAGAATCGGATGACTCCTCTCAAGAATCCTTCGAGACGGTGCATCATTTTGACGTAATTTTATTTCTATAGTTAAAATAATACCAGCAGAGTTGTAAGAAATAGCAAATTAATCTTTCAAAATATAAATCAACTAACAAATTAATATTTTCTTCTTGGTTCAACAAATGAATGAGCCTTTGTGTTGTAAATTTGTATTCCAGTCTATCATTGGTGTATATTTCTTCTGGTGTATCCTTTTCTTTTACTTAATTCACTGACAAAGAGCCTGGCATAGTGACTCCCCTTAGTATTTCCGATCCCATGTTCTGTTGCAAAAATGACCTGTTTCTGTATGCCTGACCTATCCTTTCATTTTTGCCATATATTTTTGAAATACCCCGTATATACAGTCACCGGACAAAAAATTAGTCACCTCCTAGAGAAATCATGAAAAGCATAATTTAATACCGTGTAACTCCGCCTCTGGACTTGATAACTGCCTGGATTCGAGCGAGTCCACAAGGTTTTGCAGGTATGTCGCATCCAGTTTAAGCCACTCGCTGATGATTTGATAGAGCAAATCCACCAAATTGCGGGAATGCTGATTTCGGCGTTTTACCCGCTGTTCCAACATGTCCCACAGATTTTCTATGGGGTTTAGGTCAGGTGATTTCGCAGGCCAATCGAGATGTAATAGGGTGTGTGAGTGTTCATCAAACCAGTCACATATTCTTCCAGCCCGATGAACTGTGCTGTTGTTATCTTTAAAAATAGGGGCAACTTGAGCATACTCATCATGCAAATGTTGACTGAAAGGCAACACCTGATCATCCAGAATGTTAAAATAAACATGCTGGTTCATGTTCGTGGTCACTGCAGTGAGCAGGCCCAAGTCATAATAAGAATTCATCTGTGCTTGCGCACTAGGATGACTAATTTTTTGTCCGGTGACTGTATGAGAGCTTATAGGA
>BGPR01050506.1:0-11049 GCA_013235015.1 Araneus ventricosus
ACGGAAGATTTTCTTGTTTTATAACGAACTAACCGCCTTTGGTGATCTGCCGTTTGTCCATAAAATTAAGAGCCCGTAGATATACTTGCATAGTGGCGGGATAAATTGGCGAAATCGGTCTAGTTGTTGACGCTGGCAAACTCTTTCAGCTATATTTCTCTGAAATCGAGATTAATAGAGAAATAGAAATCCATAATAATAATAATGAATTATAAAATTTTAAAAAAGTAGAAAGTAATTAAAATGAAAAATTCTCCTTTTTAGTACATTAATAAAAGTGTGTTTTTAAAAGCTATTTTTGTTAAGCTAATGTTTATTTCATTTAAGCCCCAACACTAATTCTGAGACTTCAATATTTCTTTCATATAGCAGCATAATATAAAAGGGCAACAATTATTATCATTCCTAGCCACCTTCGGCGACCAGCCGTTCCCCAGTAATATGTATATAGCCAGTGGCTATACATGCAACGTGGCAAAATAAACTGGCGGTTGTTAAGGTCGGGGGACATTGCCAAAGTTTTATTTTACGATATCTCTCGAAAATGGAGGTTGGTGGTGGGGAGGGCAGGCAACCATTGAGGGTCATGAGCTTTCATATGAAATAAAAATTGTCGAATTCGGTTCAGTGGTTGGGGCTGGCTGACTCTGTCGAAATTTTTCTCTATAGAGAATGTATAGTGAAATAGTGTTTTTCAGATTTCTCTCGAAAATGTAAGGTGGAACACGACCACTGATGACATGTCTAGTGGTCATGAGCCTTCATACGATATAAAAGTAGGTACAATGGTTGGAACTGGGGGACTCGTACTTAGGTTGGCTAATTATTTAAAATGTATAGATGCATGTTCTTACACTGAGAACCTCACAGTGCAAACAAAGAGGAAGCGATATAATCTGCTGTGCCACCTTTATAGAATTGGACCAAGCTGCCGTTTATTAGCGCCGTCTCAGGAAACATGAAGACGAAAGTGGGATACCGAAGGGTTGCCAGGAGCATCAGCAAAGTCGCCAAAAGCATCAGGAAACTCGCCAGGTGGACAGATGAGAACGGAAATCGAAAGGGAGAATTGTGAACTTTTAAACATCATTGAACGGTTTTCGGAACGAGATTCTGGCAATGGTATACATAACTTTTTTGTGTGCGCTTCATGATCAATATCTGCTCTCTAAAGTTTTTTTTATAAGTGTTTTTCTAGAATTTTTGTTTTGAAAAAGGCTGGAAATATTAAGGAGACTAAAAAATGCCGTGTACCGGGGAAATATGATATATATTTTTTACTGTCAATGTGGTAAATCGGTTATTATGCATAATATCCGGATCTTTAAGCGGTTATTACGCATAATAACCGGATGGATTTTTATGGGGTTCTTATACATAGCGACTGGTTATTATGCATAATAACCGTGATTATTATGTATAACAGCCGAGTATTCACATTGACCGCAACATATATATCGTGTCCTTGAAATGATAAGCAGCTTAATTTCAATTTCAATATCTTCAATATGTATATGTTGATGATCGTATAATTTTACATTATATTCAATTCACAGATTCCTGCTTTCATTTTTAGCATGGTGTTTTACCAAAAAATATTTATTATATCAAAAATTTATAGTTTTAATTCAACACAAATTGCCGAGAGTTGCTGCATGTAAGAACAATTCTTTGAATTATTATGGAAATAATGTAATATAAAAACAGTAATTCAAACAGCTGTGTTACTGTACAAATGATTAATACCTAAATACAAAGTCTGATACATAAATTACACTGTATAATTATTTTTCGTGCAATATATAAAGTCCGTTGCTCCTAATCTTGAGGTATTTTCCTTTTCAGTTTAAAGGCTGTAGTCGATGATAGCTCTAAGCCTGTAAAGGTCAAAAGAAAACCAATTAGCACAAATTATTTTTGAAAAAGCAATATAAATTCCAATTTTAAAATTTTTAACTAGCATAAAGAAAAGAAACTGACACAATATTTTGTACGATAGGGAATTTAAAATTGTGAATCAGAAAAACTATTGGAAGGCTTGTAGATAAATCTCCGGTACGAAAGTTTCAAAATAAAATGCTTCTGCGATATTTAAGGGAAATATATAATTGCACTTCAATTTAGATAGTATGCACTTGGTACATGGGACTATAATTCGGATACTTTGCACTATAATTCGAATGCTTTGCACTATAAATTTTATACTTTACACTTGATTTATGGAACTATAATTTGAATACTTTACACTATAATTTGAATACTTTGAACTATAATTCGAATACCTTGCACTATAAATTTGATACTTTGTACACGGAACTATAAATTGAAAACTTTGCACTCAAAATCAAATTTTTATGACATAGCATAAATTCTAAATTGCGCAGTTTGTAAACTCAAAAAAGGAAATAAAAAAATATAGATATTATAAAAACAAAGTTTATTACAAAAAATGAAAATAGGGTTTAAAAAATGTATAAAGCAAGAGCAAAAATTCCTTTCGACGCAAAGTACAGAAACATAATTGAGAATAAAGATATATAAAAAATAATACAATACTAAAAATGTAATATATGGTACATGGATTTGTAATTTGAATACTTTGCACTCAAAATCAAATTTTTATGACATAGTATCATAAATTTTAAATTGCACAGTTTACAAACTCAAAAAAGGAAATAAAAAAATATAGATATTATAGAAACAAAGTTTATTACAAAAAATGAAAATAGGGTTTAAAAAATGTATAAAGCAAGAGTAAAAGTTACTTCTGACACAAAGTAAAAAAACATAATTGAGAATAAAGATATACGTATATAAAAAAATAATGCAATACTAAACAATACTTATTGCATTAAAAGAGCTTTTTTGGCTCTGGGAAATAAAATACGGATTGGTTTCCGTTTTTTTCTTCTAAGATTTTGACTTCTAATTTTGCCCACTGATATGCTTCTGTCCAAACCTTTATAGAGTGCTGTGGCTTCATGTAAAATGATTTGTAATTCGGGTTAACTGGATCGCGTTCATGTGACCATTTTTTCACAATCGCATTTTCTAACACTTCAAGAAACAGAGAGGCGCTCTCGAAATGTGTGTTCCTTTCTTATCGCCGCATTGGTTGCCTCTAATCCATTATTGGTGATAGGAAAATAATTCCTAGAGCCTATATACCAATAACGATTACTGGTAAGCCATGCCGATTTAAAGTATTCTGTGAATGTTGTGATACTCACATCATTTTTTTCCTTCCATTTCTTTAAAAATAATTCACTAACTATGCTGAAGGTCTCGTTATCGGGGCACAAATGAAGACATCCAATATTATTTCTTATTTCATCTTTGTCTTGAATCCCACGCAATTTGCCATCAATATTTTTCACTACATGGAAATAGCACATCAATCGTCGGAAGGAAAATCCAAACACAGCTTTAAAGCCATTAGTTATCGCACTGCTGGCATCAGCCAATAAAATTTTTGGATTCCACTCAGTTTCATTTATTTTATAACATGAATCTTTTACGCAATTCAAAATAAATGCAAAATCTGACTCTGTTTCATTGTTGCATACCGCTATTGCGAATGGATGGAATGGCCGGTTCATATCGGATGAGCCAACAATCAGTACTGGATAACCCTGCCAAATTAATTTGTATGTGGCGTTCGTTTGAACTCCTTCAGTTTTAATCATTAGTCGAAGTAATCGCTTCATTGAGATTACAATTTTCAAATCATGCTTGTCTCCATCATCAACTTCGACATTTACACCTAACACAAAAGGCGTATAATCTTCTACTGAACATCCATTCTGGCATTACACCAATTAAATACATCTTTCACAGATATAGTTGGTGGTCGAAATTTTTCTTGTCTAACTTTTGCCTGAAAATTTTTCAGTTTCAATTTTTCTGGTTCTTTTAAACCACGATTTTGGAATGCAGCTATTATTGCATCCGGTTTTCTTATCCCATCTTCAAATAGCTGGCGTACCATTTCTCTCGCCACCATGGATAAACCTCTATTTCCATCCACGTGATTACTATGCTCGTTCTGTGCTTCATATAATGAAACAACAAATATATTCCGGCAGGACATTCGTTCTTTCTATATTCATCAGCTGTACAGCGATAAGTGACTTTGCATCCAGCTGAGCTGTTGTATGTTGTAATTTTCTTCCACGTTTTGAAATTGTCTACATAGTTTATTGCTAATTCTACAGTTTCGAATTCCTTAGATTTAATCCAGATTCGTTTTCTCTGCTCCTTACGTTTTCTTACATTTGTTTCATTTATTTCCTCATCACTTTCAGAAAGATAATTCGAGAAAAATTCCTGTAAATCGCTCATCTTTTATGACTTCAGTTCTAAAGCATAAGTACTCGAAAAATGTTCTATTTTTTAAAACTTACAGCATTAATAATTTAATTACACTCACTCACCAAGCAACAACTTCTAGCATATAATCACGTGAATAGGATAAAAATAGTAACGTCAAAAGATAAAACCAGCGGGAGTGGTCTCCCTAAACTTTCTCGTATACTTCTCGACAAAGGTGCTGTTTCCCCTCCCCCGCGTAGATAAAAAAATTCGAACCTATTGTAACCCAGGATCCAATGACTATCAGAAAATATTTAGGTAAAAAATCAAATTCGAAGAGATGCGTTCCGATTAAATGAATACCGATTTCTAATGTTTCTTGGCTCAAGGACAATCCTTCCACGTGCACAGATTGCTACCAAGTACGCATGCGCATGGAAAATCGTATGAAAAAAAGCGCCAAGCAGGAGTCAATAAATATCATGCACAGAAGATTGCGTTCAATACGCATGCGCGTGGAGACAGAGGACTCGTTGGAGATGCGCTTATACAGACCGACAGACAGTCAACCTTTTGACGGATTTGGCCCAAAATTTTATACGGACCTACATTCATGGCCATAAAACTGTGTACGAAATTTTATCCATCTGGCTTTTCAAGATTTTGAGTTATAGCATTCGCATGATCTCGAACATACAGACAGACAGACTTCCCGTTGACGGATTTTGTCCAAAATTTGATAGAAACCTACAAATTATGTTCAAAGACCACATACCAAATTTTATCCTTGTATCTCTAATAGTTTTCGAGTTATCGTGTTCACAGACAGACAGACATAATTCCAAAGTTGTGTTTTTCGGACTCAGGGTGGTCTAAAACGTGGAGATTCGACAAAATCTCGAGTTCAAATTTTTTGACGATTACAATACTTTCTCTTTGTATACGAGAAAATAAAAACGAGGTATTGAAGTGCGCAGGCACGAATATTAACATTACCAATCAATCAGTGCTAATAATTTGGCGAGTAAAATTTCCCGCTCTGACTCGATTCTCTCCCTTCTGTGGTCGAAAATCGCTGAAATCGGGGAAGATTCTCTATTGGCACATTCCAACCAATACAATGTTTCCGACTACAAAAATTTCGTTGAGTTTAGTCTATTCATAGTGGAAATCATCTTCTTTATAGTTGAAAGTCATTAATGCAAGTGATAATATTTTTTCTTGAGTGGATCATATTTGTTCAAAGTTCAAACATTTTTTTTCATGCTGAATAAATTTAATTGTAGTGGAGTAATTTCTTTTCGCGTGCAATATATTTGTTATGAGTGCAAATTATTTTTATCAAAGTGAATTTGATCCAAATTAAAGTGCAAATAATTCCCACCCGATATTTAATAATAAAAAAATAAAAATAAATGGTTTTGATAACGTGCTTGAAAATCTATCTACAATCGTATTATGGGTATCAAGCAACGTTAAAATAAGCAGTTCAATTTATTATTTATGAACGCATTATATGTTTTGATTATTTTTAACCATACCTGAATTGAATACCGGTTTCGAAGAAAAAAATGTTTTGACTACCCCCTTCCCCTGAAGAAAGTGCAACTGGAAGAAGTTAAAGTATTCTTGTTCTATGAGAAACTGTCATATTTTGTGTTGTTCGAACGTTTAGTTATCAAATTTTGGTAATTACTTCAGATTTCAGAGGCATTAATTCAATGTCACAATTTGGGACTCAGTATGACAATTTGAGACTCAGTATTCAAGAATTCCAAAATCGATTTCGGTAAAAAAATTGTTAAAATGATAAATGATTTTTTTCTTTTGTTCACGTATTCATACTCATGGAGATACGAAATTAAAAAGGAAAAAAATCACATACTTACGTTTTCATTTAGACTTTTACTATTAATGCGAGTTTTAATTCACCGCTTTTGAATAGTATTCGAAGTATTTTCATCTTCGATGTTGAAAAACCCATGCAACAAAAATTATACTCCACGAGTCGAGTTTTCAGAATAAATAAGCAGAAAAAAACAGTGTGACTTTTAAATCACGTATTCTTTTACTAGCATTATATTAACCAAACTATACATTATTAAACAAGTGACAGTGACATGAAGGTATAGAAAATTTACTTTTTTAACAATTAAAACGATTGCGAGCGCTTATATAGCAAACCAATAATTCCCCTGAAAATCAGTTGCCGCATGAGACCACTTTCTTTGTAAACTCACAAAGAAAAGTAACGAAATTAAGAGACGAATAGGGTAGGAAAGAGTTACGTACGATTCTCCCGTTTTGAGCATGTTGAATCCTTCACTGATGCGCTCGAGAGGTAAACGGTGGGAAATCAGTTTCTCCAGTTGGATCTGACCGCTCACTACCTTGTCCACTAGTCCGGGGATGCTCAGTTTGGCCTTGTAAGCTGGAATCAAAATGGATGTATCAGTTATGATAGGGAATCCTATAACTAAGCGAGCTGTCTTGGGTACTAACTATGTCGGGGGCGGAACATTATTGTATTATCTGCTCTCTTCCGCGTGCATGTGTAGACCTGTGTTTACTTTTAAGCCGGTGCTTCACTCCGTGCAAATGGACTCACCGCCATTTCAGTTTTTAGCCCATCTATTTACATAGTTTATTCACGGCCATTCCACGCAATGCAAATCCATTCGCTAAGGGTTACTCCGCTCCGTTCCTCAACTGCATAAGTGCAGTTGTGGAACGGAGCTTTTATTACTTATCTCCCCGTCTTGAAACGCCTGCTCCGATTTCCTCTAAAGCGAGAGAGTTTCTCCACTCCTCCCCCACGCATCTGCACTGTTCGCATTTCAGCATTTATGGCCCGGCAGTCCAGATGGAACGCTTGGGTATCCAGATTGGTTGGATATCCAAACTTCCCAGCTCACCACTCCAATTCTCATCGGTTTTTCGCATTGACGACTGGCTTCCTCCCAGCCCTATGTGCCTTCACACTCACTGCCGCTGTCGGGCAATGTCTGTATTTCTTTTTATCTTTGTTTTCAATAAATCCTGTCCGGGGGGCTAGGCTGGCCCTGTGGGCCTTCTCGTCTGGCAGCAAGGTTCCTCTCAAAGGATCGTTCCCGACTTTAAACTCTGTGTGGATAAGTTAGGCCAGTGCGAGTATCCACTGATGACTGGCTTTGGGAAGGAGCGGTCGAATTTGCGTGGAGTGGAGCGCTCGTGAATGTCCAATTTTAGGGGCATGCATGGTTCGCGTTACTGATGGTCATGTTTTCTATGAAGTGTGACTAGTAAAAAGGGAGGAAGGTGATAAATGCCCCCTTTGGTGAATAGAAGTTCATTCTGGTGGAAAAAGGGACCCACAAAAGGAGGGCAGATGCCTCTAGTAGTATGACGACTGCTCCTTGTAATGCTAATTTCAGCTGCTCCTGTAATGCTAATTTTTTATTAATTACTTGTTGTAACTTAATCAATCAAATGAGATTATTTGCCGTCCATTTGTATTTTAATTAAGAATAGGATAAAAGTACGGATTTTTGTAATAGTCAAGTTACGTAGCTCGGTATTACTATTGTTTAGACGTTATATATTACATTTGTGCTATCCAGTCTTTGTAGAACTGTAATTGCGAAGAGAACCAATCAACATCACGTTTAAGAAGAATTAAACGGATTTTACTTTAGGGCAGTACTGAGCAAACTGGAAGACTGCACGACGTCATCAAGATCACGTTTGGTCAATCCCACCAATAAGCAAGAGCGTTGGAAGAGCTTATGGTGGAACTGTCATTGCGTCATCCAGTGGCGTAAGTAAAGGGAGATGGAGGAGGCGGTCCGCCCCGAGCGGCACTTCGAAAGAGACAGCAAAATCGGACATGCAGGAAAACAATCTTATAACTAAGAAGAGCAGTGGAAATTGTTCAATCATTGTTTACATTAAAAAATAACTAATGTATATTATCTAAAAGTAACTAAATAATAACTTTTTGCCTTTTGTCGGTAAATTGCCGATATGTGGAGGGCTGGTGCGATTTCACAACCTATCTGCAGAGATCGAGGGCGTCAACCGACGAATTAAGTTAATAATAAAATGTTTTTCATGGAATTTACTATTATTTTTTATTTAGAGGTTTCTGTACCCTACGTAACTTGTGAAGGAAGGGCGGCATTGTGCTACTTCGCCCCGGGCGAAAAAAGTTGCAGCTACGCCACTGGCGTCATCATCGCCTTGGAGCCACGTGGCCGTCGTACTGCTGTCAGTGAATGTGAGTTTGGCTTAGTTACAATAACAACAGCAACAAAAATCCATAGGCAGAATGTTGAAAGAAAATTACAATTTCATACCTCTAGTCCGAAACATCGTAGCGTGAAAATGTTTTAGGGTTTGTTCCGTCCGACTTGATTGCATCAGCCGTTGCATTGTGCGTGTAATGATTTTTATATAACACAATTTACTGAAAGAATTTCCATCTGTCTGTCTTATAGAAACTCTTTATAGTACTAATTTCTTTCCTTTGTTTGCTTTTCAATGGACGATTTTCGCATCCCACAATTTACAGATAGTATTCAGCCTAAAAACAGTTTGTTTAAAAAAAGTATAGCAAAATGCCCCGTTTCCATAAGATATTGGCAGCATCTTGTTAATCGTGCTAAATCTTACATTTTTTCGGCAGTTTGTTAAGAGTTTCATGCATCGCTAGAATTAAAAAGTCCTGCTTGAGTACTTACCTCCGTAGAATGTTCCAACGAGCTGCCTTCCGTAAATTAATTCCCAGATTCCAGCTTTCATCGTTTCTCCGATGTCCGCGAGACCAATTATCACTGTCTTACCCCACTTGGGGTGACTCGACATGAAAGCTTGCTCCTGTACGAAAGAAAGAGATACAGCTAGTAAAACTGAATCACACAAAATTGAAACATTTGTGTTATCTTAGTTTGTAACCTCAAACGCTTAGATGAAGACTTCACCGAAAAAATAGAAGCTAAATGTTATTAAATAAATCTATGGATTTTATTTTAACGTGTTTATTATATTGTATTTTATTCGCGAAAGTATTTTAAACGCAAGTATGCATTGCACTACAATGATCTATAATAAAAATAGACAACCGAAACAGTAAAGTGATACATATAAATTTCAATCAACTTTGAAACTGAATGATTTGTGATAGAATAATTCAATGGAAATTGTTGTGGTTGGATGGTTGGTGCCATTTTTAATGATACATAAAATTACCACCTAAATTACTGTGAATTATTCGATTTACCGAAGGATTGTTTTTGAAAAAAAAAAGGTGAAAACTCTCTCACTTTATTTTGAAAGCCAATATCCTACCTATTTTAATTCACTTCAAACTGTTAGAACTTTTGGACCATTTTTTAAAATGATATTTATTCATTTCAATATCCTGAAAGTTGAGTTGAAGTTTGCTTTGGGTTTATGGCGCTAAGGTTATTATTTGGCCAAGTTGGTGAATTATGGAAAGTAATAAACTGATGACATTAAAACAGATGGTAAAATTTTAAGACACAAATTTAAAACTTTGGCATGTTTATCATGAAAAAGTAAAACTGGGCAAGTAGGAAAATGGCCTGAAAAAGTTGCTTAAAAGTGAGAATAAAATTCAATGATTTTAAAAAAATTCGGAAAGAATATATAGGGAATGGAAAATATCTTGGAATTTGAGAAAATTAGAGAGGCAACGCGAATGTTAAGTAATGTCTAATTCACCATGGTGCCAGAATTTGCTAAACCCATGTACGGAAGGATGAATTCATCAAGAAAGCACGGCGACAGTAAGAACAGAATGAAGCAGTTTCTTTCATTTCAAATTATGGAATGTGTAATTATGTAATACAAAGTAGTATATTATTAATTAATTTCAAAGTACCTTAACAGAAGGACATACTTATAATATGAACGAATAAACTGACAAGAATTTAATGTTCTCATGGAGGCATTAAACATTAATTTAATTCTTATTAATACAACATTAATCTAAACATTAATTAAATTTGTTCTTTCCTAAAAGTAGGACAATAATTTAAATTACAGAAAATATACTCCCCTTAAAAATCAATTACTGAAGGAAGAACTGAACTTATAATTGAATGAGTTTCTGCTGCAAATAATATATCAACGACACAGTTTAACAAGGCAACAGCTAGAAAATTTTTAGATATTTGCATTTGAATGGTAATTGCTGTATTGAAAAGACTAATTTACCTCGTTCTAATTCGTAACTCATGCACCACACATAACTCATGCAACTCTATAAGCTAGTTTAGATTTGCTGATGTTTTATGCTAGATGGAGAAATTCCACCGTCATTCTTAAAATAAATCTAAATCAATAATAATAATGCTAATAATTGTTGCTCTTTGGTTCGATATGAAAAAATATTGAAGCTTCAGAATTCTTGCTGTAGCTTAAATGAAATAAACATAAACTTAATAAAAATAGTTTTATAAAGTACACTTTTATCAGTGCACTAAAAAGTAGAATTTTTAAAATTATTCTCTACATTTTAGTCTTTAATTTATGATTTATTATTATAGACTCTTGGAGTCAATTTTCTCAAATTAACTACCAGGTGGTGCCACGAGTATGGAGTCAAAACTTATGAATAAAAACTTAAAAAATGAATCGATATACTGATAATTAAGTTCTGAAAATATTAAAATATCATATTGTCCTAGAGAATACACAAGTATATAAAATTTGAAAACTCTACCACATCAGGAAGTG
>BGPR01050507.1:0-11049 GCA_013235015.1 Araneus ventricosus
ACAGGATGGGCGTCTGCTGTTGCCGCCTAAGGTCGCCAGCTGAAGGGGAAAAATAGATTATTATTTCCCATTTATATTAATTATTTGTTTGTTTGGACTTTTCCAGAAATCTCCTTTGAACAAAAATTGTTGGTGTAAGAGTGTCAGTAATTTGAAGAGCTGAAGACTTTTTCACAAAAAGATGTAGATACAGTAAAGCACCGTTTATACGTCTTTCAAGGTATTGGCATAAAACGACGTATAAATGAAATTTTAATAAACAACTCCGATTATTACAAATTTAATGCTACTAATGCAAATTTATTTAAAAGTAATAATTTTAAAATTTTTAAGATAATATTAGTGTATACCACATAGTATCGGAAACAATAATTAAATTTTAAAATTAAACAATTATCATAAAAGTGAGAAAAATCGTACTTTAATTGCATAACTTGAGTACTAATTATGCATTTCTTTATTTTATGCGATTTTTGTACAGGCAGATAGGCGTTTAATTAAACAAATATTAATCTTAAATCTTAATTAAAAAGCCTTTTATTAAAAAACATTAAAATAATAGAAAGGAAGAAATAATGACTGAGGTAAGAAAGTTGCAAATTTAAGAAAGGGGAAAACCGACGTTTAACTGAAGTTTTGCGTCGTATAAACGAATTTATCATTATAATAGTTACGAATGATTCGGGACTGTCATGAAACAACGTATAAACGGTGCTTTCCTGTGTTTGTGTATTAAGTTAAAGGGAAATGTGAATTTTATTTGTCTTTCAATTTGAGTTAGAAAACAAAAATGTAAAGAATACTTAAAGTAATAGAAGTCATTGATTAAAATATATTTTCGCAATAGAGCATATTTCGACACAGATGGCAGAACACCCTGCCCAAGCCTCAGCCATACAGTGCATCTGAAAGACCGGCCGCCACGACAGCAAATCGGGTACTGTTATCCCCGCATTATAGACCCCATTACGAGCGGCTCATGCGACGCCCCCCCCCTTTACAGGGGTGCGAAGCGGCTTCGGAGATGGGCCTTAAGAGCCACCATTATTATATCCCACCAGGAAGCATTAGAGCATATAAAAAAATCAGTCTCTGGCTGCAACAGATTATTGTACTGGAAGAAAATGCTATATTAGAATTTTATTGATGTAGATTTTCATTTTTACAACCATACCGTAAAGCCGAATGTTCACAAATGAAATTTCTCTAAAATTCAGCTGTAACACATTTTTTCACGCTTTAATTTCTCACAGTGTTTATATACAGTAAAGCATCGTTTATTCGTTTCTCATTTATACGTCGTTTACTTTTGTACGTCGTTTCATCACAGTTCCGACTCATTGTATGTTGAAGTACTTATTTATACGACGCAAAGCTTCGATTATACGTCGTTTTCCCCGTTCTAAAATGTAAAATTTTCTCCTTTTTAGTATGCGAACTGTGATAAAGATATCATGATTTCGAAATTATCCGTAATTAATGAATTAATTGATGACAAATTGTCTGGTGCTAATTTAAGCGATGATAATGAAGTTATTCCACCTTCCTTTGAAGACGCAATGGACTCCATAGATAAACTTCTAACTTACTTCTTTAGTCAAAAGAATACTGAAAAAACATTCACTGAGCTTAATTAGATTCATAATGCTGTATTTAGTATTCACCGACAATCAGCGCGTCACACGATGGTGAAAGGTTTTTTTAATTAAACGCCTACTTGCGAGCACATAAATTGTATACGATATGTATTATTAGTACTCAAGATATGTCATACTTTTCTCACTTTTATAGCAAATATTTAGTTTTAAAATTTAATTATTTATTTCTATACAATGTAGTATTATACCAGTACTATCTTAAAAAAATTTTAAAATTAATAATTTTTAATGAATTTGTATTAATGGCGTTATAATGAAAAAATGAACATAATTCGATCTGTACTTAATACTCAATGATAATAAGCAGGTCAGAGAGCGGTCAAAGTTTTTTGTTTAATTAAACGCCTACCTGTATGCACACAAATCGTTTAAGATATGTATAATTAGTGCTCAAGCTATGGTATAAAAATATGATTTTTTTCACTTTTATGATAAATGTTTAATTTTAAACTTTAATCAATATTATATAGTATATGCTAGTATTATCTAAAAAAAACTTTAAAATTACTGCTTTTGAATGAATTTGCATTAGTAGCGTTAAATTTGTAATAATCAAAGTTGTTTAGTAAAATTTCGATTCTATGTCTTTTTATTTATACGTCGTTTTACGTCAGTCCGTGTAAAGATGTATAAACAGTGCTTTACTGTATTTGGTATCTCTGTTTGTTAGAAGTAATAAAAACTATCTATGATTGTGTGCGTTTTTGTAATATTTTGGTGAATATATTTTCGTTTCCATTTATGGTAGCTATTACTCAATATTGGCGTATGTTTCTGAAATTGGCCTTAGGTCTAACAGGCAGCTGGCAGTTTGTTTAAGCGCAAATGTTGATATAATCATACGATAGCAGTATTTTATTTATACTGTTCTTATCAATCCTTTCGGGGGCCACCTCAAATATGGGGATAAAAAGTTGCCGTACAAACAAGCAGGCTCTCGCTTCTCTCGAGGGTACAATAATGGTGGTGCTGCTCTTATGGGCCCAACGTCGATGGCAAGTCGTTTCTCAGAGGGATCGTCGTACGTGTTGACCGTAATGATGGCTATTATGCATTGGCCACAGAGCCCGATTTTGCTATTCGCGGGGGCCGTGTCATTCACTTCACCCCGAGTGCCCAGTCAAGGCAAGAGTAATTCTTCATTATCAGACATTACTTTGGAATATGAAATTCTTTTCTTTGCGTTTTAGCAAATCAGAAAAGTCATGCCCTCGGTCTTTTACCGTCTTTTCCTGTTCGTTCGCCACTACCTGTTGAACCGACCGATCTAAAATGGCCATTAGAGTTGCTTTAAAAGGCATGTAGAGTGTATAAAATACCTTATGAAATTCTCTTACTTCTCCATTTTTTCATCTCAAGTCGTGTGTATCTTTCGTAGCCGTTTTTAAAAAAAGTCTCAAAAACTAGTGAATATAAATTTTTAGTTTGCAAAAGAGATGAAGATTTATATAAGTTCTGTGAGATTCATTTTCTAACCTTCACTTAATTTTTTGAAACGGATACTTGCAGAAACAAAAAGGGAAAAAATGACGGGAGGCTGTCTTTTCAAACAGCCGCTGATGTTAAAGGCGTAGGACTACTTTGTGACTCTTTTGTTTCTCGAAGTTTCTCGTGAGTTTTTAAGTTTAAGTAAGTTTTTTTAACTTCTGTCGTTACCCTTTATCTCTAAAATAAGACATTAGTTATGTTTTTATCATATGTAGTTACCGAGATATAGAGGATCTCCCACACCAAGTTTTGTGGTGTTTTGGCGTGTGAATCAATTTCCTTCCTGAGACCCCAATGGAAGGAAGGTAGTCCTACGTTAAAAAAAATTGTGTTTTAAGAATGAACGAACTTTAGGATTTGTACAAATTGTACCTCGTTCGATAATTTCTCACTGAAATTATGTCTTTTGAATCTTTCATACCGCTATGAGCAATACAACCAAATCATGAATGCTGCAACTTGTACTCCTATCGTTTCAACCTTTCCTACCTTTAAATCGATTCTGTGAGAAAAAGGAACAATATCCAGTTTGAAGATCAATTTGGTACGTTCCTGAGATGAAGGACCAATAATATGTTGAAGTTTTCAAAGAAGTTATCATAATGTAAATTGATTTTGAAATTTTTTTTTTGCTGTTTCTTTGCTTATTAATTAATTTAAGCGAAAAAAACTTTGATAATTTAACTTTTACATAGCAAAAAAATAACTTATTTTGTATATTGGTATGCCTTTTGGTCAGGTTGCTGTTAAAGTTTGGATTATTCCACTTTGTTCCTTTTCTTGTTCGCTGTTGATTCTCTCGGGACACTCATCTTTTATTGATGATTTATGTTTGCTTTTACTTTTTATTCCCTTTTTATTATATATAGAATGAGTTTCACGTCCTAATAAATGAAAACAGCATTGAAATAATATCGCAATAAAAGCTAACAATTGCTCGTTGTAGTAATCAACCATTTAAATGGAAGACAATTTCAATCCAATCTTTGAGCTTGTTTCATGGAGCTGAGGTTTGTAAAATTAGGTTCAAATGAACACAGAAATATCTCATATCTGGTTCTAAGTCAAGTTCATTGAGATAGTTGTTATTTATATACGCATAGGACGAGAATGTTCATTCTGCAAGCAGTGTGCTTGTAAAAAGTATTAAATATCTTATTGCTTTAATAATAAGTTCATAGTACTCTTCTTCACTACTATTCGGACTTAATAATTTTCACACGAATTTGGGGAAACAAAATTCTCAAACCTTTTATTATTATTATTATTTTCATTTTAGTTCCTTACGTTTTGTATCGTCCGCCATTACCAATATTGCTTTCGCGTACCTGAAATTGGTTCTATTCTTACTTAAAGGGGTACGCATACCTCAAATTGGTTCTATTCTTACTTAAAGGAGTACGCGTACCACAAGTTGGGAATCTCTGAGCTAAACGAAGGAAATTTGACATGTGGACTTGATATCAAAATTGTACATCTGTATCATATTTGGGACAAATGTTTCAAAGGTCTTGTTTCATGTGTTTGGAACACGATGACTCAAAACCGTACCAGCTAAACGAGTAAATTTTGGTGTATGGTCTGAACAACCAAACAATAAATCTATATCGAACTTCTGGACAAAATCGGTTAACGGGAAGAGGTACTGTTCCAAAACGCATATTCGATTCTCCTCATTGTACGGCGAAGCTAAACTCAAAAGGTGCCATATTGTGAAAGTATACGAGAAAGTCGAGAGGAGGCCATGCACAATTTTTTAATGTATGAATTCGTGAAAAGGGATTATAGGTTTTAATCTCGGAGGTTTACTGAAATTTTAAAATTCATCCATCAACTGTCTTACATGCTCACGTGTAGTCAGGTTAAATTAATTAAAAAAAATATTTGTAGTATTTGGTTTTTAAAGCTTAATTTACTGTTTTTAGGTGCACATTGCAGATATATTGCTGTATTTAAATCCATAAAAACACCCAGCTCTCCGAAACCAGTGTTTTGTTGCCAGACGGATTTATCGCAGTAAAATAATTGCTTCTATGTACCGTGTCTTTGCTCATTTCTCGCAGGCGTATCGATTTTGTCAACGCCTAGGGAATTGGGCCAAAATCTCAGCTCGACCACACAGCACGAATGCTTAGGAGAGGTAATTTCGAATTCGTTTCATTTACTGCGAGGACTTTTTAGAGCTTTTTTTTATTATGTTCATTTCTTTTAGAGTATTCATGTTTTTAAAAGCCCTGTGTAAGAAATCTTTGCTTTTCTGTATTATAATGTCATGATGATATGAGAGGTCATTCCTTTATGATAATGTTGTCTTAGAATTAACCAAAAGATACGTGCGCTGTTTATTTGAAAAAATGCGGACTCATTTACAGTCGATAGTGATTCGAATATAGCTGGATTTCCGATTTTTCATCTTTTTAAATCAAGAATTTGCGAAATGCAAGCTCATTATTTTTCTCAAATTTTGTTTTGGAACTAATAAATCATTCAGAAATTAAATAATTTCAAACTTGTAGTCTAAATGAAGTTCAAGTCAAACTTCATATTATATTATTTACTCTCATTCAACGTAAATATGTGTGAATGCTTTGTGTTATAAAATGTCCTAACCCATTATTTATCATTGTCCTCTTTTTTGGAACGCTTGTTTTCTTTTTATTTTCACCTAAACAGTGCAATTTTTAACTTTGATTATTGCATCTAAATGTTTGACTGATTGCTATGAAGGTTACAAATCCATTCAAAATGATTTTTCTAATTTAAATGATAATTAATTCTAATTAAAAGTTAAGAAATCCATTCTAAGTAAAAATTTCAGAAATAGCGTTTTCTTTCTTATTTTATTCATGTTATCAATATTAATGTAATTTTTTTTAAAAAATGAAATAATTGAGTTTTGGCATATAATGGATTAAATAAAAAAATGTTAAACGATTTTTAGTGTAATTTATTGAATAACTGAACGACTTAGCGAAAATTTTCGAATTTTCTGAACCATTTTCTTTCTGTTAGAAGTTCCTCATGTCCAACACACATATTAATATCCGATTTTCAGGTTTTAATATAAAATTCAAAATCTAAATTGAAAACCCAGTGTCTACATCAAATTGTTTTGCTGATCATTCTCAACTCTCAGTAGTGTTGGCAAAGAAAACTGTAAACACTGCAACTCTTAACAAATAATAACTCTCCCCCACGAAAAAGAAAGAAAAAAAGCATGCTTATTTGCTTAATTTAGCAGAATTTTCTAATGTTGAAAAATAAAAAAAGGAAATAACTTAGTGAAATGATATAGTGAAACAAATTAATTTTTAATAATTAATATATATATATACTTTTCGTTACGTTATAGAAATTGCTTGAAAATATCTGTAATGTGCGTGTGTATCAGATTAATATTATGAATAATTTGAAATTGTATCGGATTTTTGCTCCACGGTAGTTTTCCGCATTTTTGAAATGAGGTCACAATTATTACTGTTATTTGATGAGTTCTCATAGATTCTTAGAAATACAGAATGTCCAGTCATCTGGGTTTTCTAGATTCTATACAGGATTTTCCTCCCATTTTACAACTATTAAACATTCATGTCCGTATGACGTGTATTTGTGAGCATGTTACATTGTACGTTCTTGCTGATGAGATTGTGTAGGTCCTCATCCCCGCTGCAGTTTGTGAAGATATTTGACATAATTTTCGAATTTTTTTTTGTTTATGTTTTATTTTTATTCCTTGAATTATGTAAATCAAAGTTAGAGCTATTTTAATAAAGTTTATATTAAGTGCATTATAAATCTCACTTTTTTAAAGCTACTTAAATACTCATAAATTCTCGAAAAGTTTGTGGTAATTCATTAATATTTTAAAGTAATACTCTTAGCTAAAATCCTATGTATAAGTTTCGATACATTTATAGTTATTATTTTTAAGGTAAAATAATATTATTTAAACTTATATTTTTTACACATTCCGAATTTTTTTTTTGTGCGTAAATTTAGAGAATTTTGCGAAATGTGTATTTTGCCGTATCATTGTATTGAGGGGAAACCGAAGCGTTTTATTGAGGGAGAAAGAAATGAAAATGAATTTAACTGAACTGTGTGTAGGAATGCCTGAATGAGCCCTAATATTTGGAAAATAGTTTTATTTTTTTGAAGACTATTAAAACCTTGTTAATTTGTAAATTAATCACCATTTTCTTTCTTTTCTTATGTTTAAATAAAAGAAAAGAACCCATTTAAAAATGAATAATTTTCTGTTCCGTGTGTAAGATACATTGATACGATTACAAGTCGTATTCGTTAATTGAGAATCTTAGTGCGTTTTGTATTTAACTTAGTCATCTTTTGAATAGTTGCCAGTAACGGAAGTTTTGTAGCATCGCGTGTGCTGGCAGCAATGTTTTCTTCTAGAATTTTTTGTTTGTTTGTAGGCCTTACTTTTGTTAGAAACTGTATTGACTTCTAACAATTTCAGAGAGCTGAATTTCTGAAGACAGATTTCGTGAATTTCCTTACTTTTTGGCATTAACCTGTTTAGCTTGTGGCATCGTAATCAGCAAAAATTACAACGCGGTGAATGTTAAAAAATTGATGATGCAATTTCGTTTATTTCAAAATTATTAAATGTAATTAAATATTATGACGGAATCCAGATCTCATTTTTCACCCTAGAAGTTGAACAGTATACAAAATTGGACATATGTTAACTATCTTCATGGTTATAAAAGTTTTGGGTTTACGCTGAAGGTTGTGTAAAATTGGATCTTTCATAATTAACATTCACTGTAATAGAGCACATTCTATAACATTATGCATACATTGTTTCATAAACCTGTTTCATATACCTTATCTATATTATTATTATTTTTTCTTTGATCACTAGTGTACGCTCATGTATTTTCCTCCTGTATATCCTTATTAACCGCTCATACAGAGTCACAATGACTCTATGTACGGGGATGTGTCGGTAGTGTTATGTATATTCTTATTTAAAACTGATTTGTTTTGATTTGGTCCTCCATTAAGGCTTGCCGCGACCCTTAAGAACCACACTGTGTTCAGAAGTATGCGGCTTTAAATTGAAAATGAGAGATGTGTTAAAGAAACCAAGATTTTTCTACAGATCTGTGTAAAAGAGTATCAGCATGCTTGTCGAAATTATTTTACATAAAGCTCAAGTTCAAGCTGAAACTTGAGCTCAAGTCAGCTCAAGTTTCAAATTCGATGGGTTGATTATAGATTTGCATGGGACACGCGACATAGATATACAATTATCTTAGAGGTAGATTTTAAGAGAACAAATTTTCGGATAGTGTAAGATATTTTAGATAAGATTCCGAAACACATTATAATATAATGGGCGTCTTAAAATAATTCTCTATAGCTTTAAGAACTCGTTTATGTTTTAAACTGCAGGATTCGGGGCAAAGAGTCTAAAATCGAGACTATCTTGACTAGTCTAAAATCTGGGATGTCGAGTAGCTTATGTAAAGTGCCTTAGCAACTAGTGCGAGATCGCTTTGTGTTGAGAGTGCTTGATAAACCATTAGTTACAGAGCAACAAAAACTGCTTGTATTTATTTGTAGTGCATTTGATTATGTAATAAGATACGATTTCCGGGTAAATGAATAGAAAAATCCAAGTTTACCATTCGTGCTTTTAAAACTTGTATTTAAGAGGAAGGATATGCTTTTTTAAAATTTATTCGTACGTTGATTGTTAGTATTTTTCCTATTATTCTATTGAATGATTATAATGATTATTTCCTACGTTTTCCTTTTGTATCAGGTTGACTTCCGTTGTTAGACGATTTTTATTTTTATAATTATCGAATTTCAGTGGACGACGTTTTGTGCCTAGCATAGGATTGCATTAAAATATAAAAGCCAAAAATAGTCATGAAATTTACTTGGAATTATTTGTTTCAATTAAAAGTATCGAAAAGCAGGGAATTGCTATTGCAGAAGCAATTTCATAATCCATCCAAAATTAAGGAAGTGATTATTGCGACCGAATCCATTATCTTAGGCCATTAAAAATTTTTATTAAAAGAATAATGTTTCTCAATCCAAAACAATTGTTAAATGAAATATTAGTATTGTTTTTGTTATTTTATTAAGATTCATTATTCCTTTCTTCGTTTCGTTTCGTAATTCAGTGCTTTGTGAAAATCTTGCTTTACCATTTTTTATTACTTACTTCAGTTTATTCTATTTTTGCTTGTTTGTTGTAAAAGTAATATGACTTTGTTGAGTTTAATTTAACATTTGTTAATGCTCTTCTTTTTTTATTTAAGAATATTCTTGAAGAATGTATTAAAGAAATTTTTGTTTTATCGAACCTATTTATTAATAAGCCACAATGGGCGAAAAAAGGTCAAAGAACAAAGAAAAACCCGTGTCTTAAGTATAGAAATGAAAAGTTTTGTTAATTATTTGCGGATTTGTTCAATCATTAATTCGTAGTTAATGTTTCAGAATAGTTCTTAGTCAATAAAGCAAATTGGATTCTGCCTAAAGAAGAAGGCAGTTTTGAGACAAATACTCTGTTACTGTCGGGTTTTCTGACTATCTGAAGAGGATTTTTGTTTAAGAAACAACTTTTCCCCCTAATTTTCTACTCTTTTTAAGATAAATTTTAAAAAAATTGATTTCACAACTTATAGCTGAATTAAAAAAAACAGTATACTATAGATGCGTTGCCCCTCCACATGATGTTTACTTCACTCAACCCTTTGAAGGATGTTAATAACTTTGTTAGGACTCGATGTTAATAACTTTGCAAGCAACATCTGGCTGATGTACAATAATTCTCAATTGAACTCGTGACACTTTCCGATTGATTTGTTGCTGTCCCGATTAATTTGTTCTATGTTGGGTAGACAACTTTCAAGTTGTCAGTTAAAATTACAGTTGAGAAGTGACTGCAATTAGTCTGTATAGCATCAGATAATCATGCCACAGAAATGTGATATTTTAGCACGGCATGAAAACATGACTCGTATATGGTTTATGTTGAAATTTTGTATAATTATTTCGATCAAATTTGAAATAATTAATAATGTACTCATTCACACAAAGAGATATTTTTAAATTCTGATTTCTTCATATGCATAATTATATCACATTACTTCACATCTCTGAAGCTTATTGTGTCAGACTTGCGAGAGGCAATCAAACTAAACTTTATACACGTAGGATTTATACTGGAACCCGATTTAGCACTTTATATTAAAATTTTACATAAAACATGGCACACTTTCAATTGAACCTATAGAGGGAGTAGATTGGTTTTAGGTCTTTACCTGGATAAATGGTTTCCCACACTTTTTAAATCGATTGTCGTGAGAATGTTAATACATTGAGTACAGAATTTTTTACGTTAATTACGGGTGTAGATAGAAGAATAACAGATCAGTAATTTATTTAAAATTTACGTGTATGAATAATATACATGTTTGGCTGAATAATATGGCTTTTATTTTTTTCCAATTTTTTTTCCATTCTTCAGATCCAATTAATTGTTTTGCATTTAAAGAAAGATTTAATGCAAAACATTTAATCCGGATATTTTAAAATTTTTATTGCAGCTTTAACAAAAACAAATATGGATGTGTAATGGTATACCATGAACTCAAAAAGAAAGTATAGTGTACTGTTAATTATTATTACTTATTTAATTAATAGTTATTAGTTATTTAAATTAATGTAATATCCTTTGAAGCAAGTCTATTAAAAATTGTAAATAATTAAAGCATATGTTTATAATAAGATTGAAGCTAAATTACTATTTAAAAACTTTTGCACAATTTTCTGTTTCATACTGGGACACGTAGGTAGTTAGTTTTTTTTCATTTATTTATTTTACCCAGTTAATGTTACTTTGTACTACCTCTTTCCT
>BGPR01050508.1:0-11049 GCA_013235015.1 Araneus ventricosus
CCGCTATCTCCACGCGCATGCGTATTGAACGCAATCTTCTGTGCATGGTATTTATTGACTTCTGATTGGAGCTTTTTTTCATCCGATTCTCCATTCTCATGCGTACTTGGTAGCAATCTGTGCACGCGGAAGGATTGTCCTTGAGCCAAGAAAGAGTAGAAATCGGTATTCATTTAATCGGAACGCATCTCTTCGAATTTGATTTTTTACCTAAATATTTTCAGTTAGTCATTGGATCCTGGGTTACAATAGGTTCGAATTTTTTTTATCCACGCGGGGTGAGGGGAAACGGCACCTTTTTCGAGAAGTATACGAGAAAGTTTAGGGGAGACCACTCCCGCTGGTTGAATATTGCGCCAATAAGATTACACACACACGATGTCTCTAATTGTTTCTTGGCATAAAAGGAAAACACACACACACAAAAAGCAGGAGGTTCTGGAAATTGAAATTAACACATTAAAAAATAAGGGCCACCCTAATGCATTAGTGATGTGTCGTTCACTCCGGAACGAATCCGCGGATCCGACTCCTCAAAAGGAACTACCGGATCCGATTCCGACCAAAAGGAACGAATCCGCGGAATCGGATGCGTGAATCCGTGGATTCGGATTTATGAATCAGCGGGATTGAATACATTAATCGGATTTACTGATTCCGCAGCATCATGATTCCGATTCAGAATCGCTGAATCGGATACATAATCTTAGAAGAGGATTTATTTCGTTCTGGAATGAACGATTTATTATTTGGGGTCATGTATGCAGATAAGTTTCTTCGCGTGGAGCAGGAGATGCTAAGATTAGGTTGATTTGAATGAATGCAATCGGTTATGCTGTGCATACAGATCGATTTCTGAGGTTGTTTACAAAGGAACCAGTAGAATAGTTCGTTTGATCAATGATTCTTTTGATATTGCTTGAGAAGTAAAAGAGTTGCTAGTAAAAAGAAGATGCAAGTAAAAAGAATTCATAATAATTATAATTAAAAATAACTATAATTTTTTGTTCTTAACTCAAGATTTCAATATCAAAAATAGTTTCATTAGTTGAATCTCGGTACATTGAAATTAATAGATTTGATAAAAACTATTTAAGTGAAAAATTTGAGTCTGTACTTTTTTTCAAACAGTCAAGAATTTTTGGTATAAAAGTTTAAGATAAGTCAACAAATAGTCACGCATTTTAAAAATTATTAAGAAATAATATTTTTCCATTTGAGTAATTTAAAGAATTGCTCACATACGTCGAATACATTACGTCGATTTTTTTTATATATACCTTTTGGTTTTGAAAACTTCATTTAAGTATGCCATCCTCCGCCCATGCTTACGTGGCAAGGTCGGTAGAACGCCATGTTTCGTCGAACCCTGCTGACATGGGTTCGAATCGCAAGCAGTCGTTGCAAGTCAAAGTTTTGAAAATTTTAATTTCGTATATTTTCTTTATAAAGTTATTTTATAATATATATTCAGCATTTAACTAAGTATGGGGAAACTAAAAAGTTAGAATAGGAATTATTTAAAATCTGTCTAATAATAAATCATGTTTGGAAATAAAGAGTAAAATAAAATAAATTGCTGAATATATATTATAAAATAACTTTATAAAGAAAATATCCGAAATTAAAATTTTCAAAACATCGTCTTGCAACGACTATGCCTGCTGAGATTTGAACACATGTCAACAGGGTTCGGGGGTAACACGACGTTCTCCCGACCAAGCCACGTATGCACGTAGCCTGCATATTTAAATGACATCTATAGTTTGCTCAAAATTTAAAAGCAATTAATTCAACTGACAGGAATTTACTAAAAAATTACATTTTGTTAATATAGCTAATAACAGATTTTAACAGCAGTGGATCTTTGATAACTGCAAAGAGTCGTTTTATATTCCTTGATGATGATTAAAAGATTTTTTTTTTTTTTTTTACCGTATGGAGCTCATTAGAATTGGGTGAGATTATATTTAATTAGAAAGAAATCTGAGCTGAAATTTCATTAGTGAACGCTTCAGTAAATATATTGTTTCCAACAAATTAAATGACATTTATGGGAAGTCCTACCAGATAATAGAACTCAAAAGCGTCTCAACGTACTGAAGGTTCTAGAAAAGTTTTGTTAAATTCACTAACGACATTTTAAAAAACAGAAATGTTAATTTAAAAATAATTAGTAATTAAAATTAATTATTAAAATTATCATCAATATAATTAATTATCTAATTATAATTATTAATCAAAATTATTCATTAAAATTAATATCAATATAATTAATTATCTAATGAAAATTATAATTTTATAGATTATGATTCATAATTATATAAAAATACAAGTTCAATAATAATTTTCTATAAATATTTTTCACAGGTGTGATGTAAAAAAAATAATTTTCGTTTAAATTTGCTTCTGCGAGAATAAAGGTGACGTCTTTTTCAAGAAAATTCAGTCTTATAATTGGCACTTGTTTTTTATTCGGAAATTTACAGATGGATTAATTGAATTTGTCACCTATTCTTTAAATGCACAAGTCAGGTTTTCTTCTACAGCTCCCTTTCTTCTGAAGAAATTTTCTTTCTTTCTTTCTTTTTTTTTTAAATCAAGGTTATTGTAAAATTTTTTGATTTTAATGCATTGGTTTAAAAAACGAATGAAAATATTGTGAGGGGGCTCAAATTAAATGGCATGATGGCGACTTCCCCTCCAGAACAAGGATTGAACGTGAAAAAAAAAAAAAAAAATGTATATAATGTTGTGCGTCAAGAACATGAAATGCGCATGTATATAGATACAGTCATTGAAAAGGAAAAGTATATACTTAAAAATATTTTTAAAAATTTATTTAAATTAAAGAAAAAATTGAACGGAATAAAACTGATATCAATGAAAAGAATTTAGAATTTCTTAGAATTTTAGAGTGGTGTGAAAACGATTTTTGTGTGACAAATAATCCGAGTAAGGGAAAATATTCAAATTTCGATTAATTTTTAATTTAAAATCTTATTAAGATTTTGTAAACCTCTGCCATTGTGAACACCTACAACCCACGAATAACTATGTGTCAGTTTCAGTACACCTAGGTCCAGCTCTCTGACCTGTAGATTCGTTTTGAACGATTTCTGCACCATGCATGTCGTATCATGTAGTATATAAAGAGAACGTCAACCTATAAAGATCATATTGTTAAAAAAATACCCGATTTTTACACACTGTCAAATATTATTCATAGTTTTTACTTCCGCTGTCGTAGTAATGATTTCATATTCCCTGAAAGATGGCGCTAAAATCTGCAAAGAAAGCAAATATAGTGTGCGAAGAAGGCTAGCAACGCGTTGCCCTCGGAAATCTCACAATGGGCAACGTTCTACTTTCGGTAGAAATATTTCAGGACTTCCTAGAGATGGCGCTCTCATCTAAGAGGAAAGCAATGCCAACACGAAGGCTAGTCGATGGATGTTATGTTTTAAGTAGATAGCAGCGTTCCTGAATAGCAGTGGTGGATTGGGTGTGAAAATATTGATTGCGAGGAGAAAATGAGGGCTTACTCTCATCGATAGAGCTATAATTTAATTAATGTTTTTATTTTAACGAACAGATAAAAATTCCAAAAAATACAAGTTCTTAAACCAATAAGTGCATCCTTAATTTTTGAAATGTACAGACTGCCCACGAATGTACTGAACTCCTTAATTTCAGAACGAGGAAAGCTGTAATCATAAATGTAGTGTCTAGGTATAGTAAAGTAGCTCTGCACTATGCAATGAAACCATTTACAGCGCCATCTAGCGACAAAATTCGAAGTAAGCATTTTTAACTCGAAAGCGGAATGAGATAGGGAAAAAAAGAAATTCAAAATTCTACAGCATCATCGATTTTATACGAAAAGACACCTTCTAAACAAAAAAGAAACATTTGTTTTGTGGCGATTTCCGGAACTGAGTTGTTACGTAACAGGAAGAATGAAGCCTTTACATGTCATAAGCTTATTTATCCTTTCTCTTGCCATTAAGTACATCTGAACTATAATTAGTGTAAAAAATACTGAGACGATCATCTTATGATTGAAAATCAGCATCATACATTAAATTACCAGTCTATTTGAAGTTCACGCCTCATTTCTCCATACTTTCTTTACAAGGTTGGTTGCTGTGCTCGAGCAAAATTTAATATTCTGCGAATCTACCAAATGTTTGTAAAAACTGCAAATTCAATTCAGAGCAGTAAGTCAGAGAAATGGAGCTGAATTATGGTTACGTTTCTGATCGACCTTTCAATACTTTCGGCCAAGTTAGGAGGGGGAATTTTCTTCTCATCCTGTGTGAGTGAAGCAACAGTCGGCGAAGTAAATGATCTCTTTCCCTATTTTGACTCGATACGATGCTCGAATCGTTTTTGAAATTCGATTAAACAAGTTTTTAAAGAAATTGAAAGTTTACACATACACACACATATATATATATTATGTTATTATAAAAAGTGGTAAACTATTTTTTTTGAATAAATTTCATATGATGATTAATGATCTTAGATTATTCTAGTGCAATCCGTTAAACAATATATCCGAAAGCTTTTTGTTACTTATCAAGTAATAAGCTAGTTCATGAGTAACAAACTATTGTCATAAAAATTGTTCTAGTTACAGAAAAACAGCTATACGTTGGGCGATAAGCCAACTTACTACGTCATCTAACGGTAAAATTCGGAGTTGGCGCTCTTATCTAGAAACCGATAAGAGATGCGAGAATAAAGTAATTTATAAAGTTTTATATCATCATCTGTTTAATACGAAAAGACACCTTGCACACATTAGCATAAAGAATGAAATGCGTAAAATGTGGATTTGTTTCGTCGCAATTTCTAAAGGTGTGACATTATGAATACTCTGAAAAAACTATGCTTGGAATTTCCTAAAGCTAGACATTTACGACCAGACCGTTCCACACCATTTGGAGCGCGTTGCTTCAAAACCTGTTGTCACTGCCAAGATCCGATGAGAATTGGTGCGCGGTGGTTGAAATGTTTGTATTTTCCCGTTTTCCTTCGGGCGCGCTGGTCCATAAAACTGAAATACGAACGCGGGTAAGGAGAAACCAGCCTGTGTCTCAAAAGCGAAAATCGCAAAATAGGGCCCAGATAGCAATTTTAGTTTGCAGCAATGTTGCTCTGCAAATCTGCCATGACAAGCAGGGCCGTACCGAGGTGATCCTGCGCCCTTGGCGGAACTGGCAAAGCTGCGCCCCCCCCCCCCCCCTTACGTGACACATTTTCATTAATTTTTCATCCCTTCTATAAAACACCTACCCGTAAAAAAAATACATTCCTGCAAATATTTTTATACACAAATTTAGCATATTTTATGATTTATTAAATAGGTTTAATAAAAGTTACGTATTCTTTAAAAAATACTTTAATTAACTATATTCATGAAAAATACTGTACACAACAAAATAAATGTATCATCAAATAAATTACAAATTGCATATATTTTCTAAAAGACAGAAAATAAAACAAAAGCTATATCTTATTACTTATTGCAACTATTGAACATTGGCTTTTGTGTGATGCATAATAAAGAAGAGAATCTATTTGCTTCGCACTATGTATAGTGTATAGTACATAAATTACTAATTAGAAATAAAAGAAATTAGACCTGAAATTAAGAATTGAGTATATATGAGCTGAATTCAAATTTTATTAATATCAAATGACTTTTTCTAGATCAGAGGTCACCAACCCGTGGTACGCGTACCCATGGGCGTACGCGAGGGACAAGTTAGGGGTACTCAAAAGTAATTTTAGTAATGGCGGAAAACACAAAATATAAGAATATTCTAGAATTTAATTTCATCAGGTTCATTTGAAAAATGAAAATCTTACGAGTTCGAAAGCCTATTTCAGGGATAAGAAAAATGAAAGGTATATTAATATCTAGTTATTGAGTAATTGTTAGTTTTCGTCATGACCGGCCGCCAAGACTTCATCGGGCATTGTGGTCCCCGCATAATAGCCCCCATTACGAGCGGCTCATGCGACGACCCCCCATTTTACCGGGGTACGACCCGTCATCGGAGATGGGTCCTAAGAGCCACACCACAATTACTGTATCCACCAAGGGAGCGAGAACTTGCTTACTTATTCGGCAGCTTCTCATCCGTGAACTTCGCCATGCTGGGATAATGTGATTAAATATGCGATTATATAAATATAAGGAAATTAGTGATAATGTGATTAAATAAACAAATTAGTTTGTCATCTTAAAATTGAAAAGTATTGCTGTAAATCATGCACTTTTTAAATTTCTATAAATCAAAGAAAAAATTGTACAGTACATTAAAAAGATATTTTTTTGAATTTTGAAATGACGTAAAATGTCATTTTTTTAGATGATATTCTTGAAAAATACGGCGAAAAGACAGCGAAATCTTGCCTACTTTTTTTATTAACTGAAATTTTAATTATCTTTTGAGTTTTGAAAAGTTGATAGTGATTCTACTCTTGTTCTGAAGAGCATATGCTCCAAATTTCATCAATATCAACCAAAAATGTAGATTTTTTAAAAAGACAAATAACATTAATCTTTGTACACATTATTGGAAAGTTAAATGTTATGGTTAAATCAGTTACAATTATCAAGACAAGTAAAATCAAGGACATCATTAATTTGGTGTAGAATATTGCATTAGATTTTTATGCAATAAACTCTGACACGAAATACTATAGTGTTAATTTTATATTTTATTTGTAATCATGCTCCTGTATGCATATTTTTACTACTAATAAAAGCGAATGTATGCATAGGTAACTGTCTGTTGGCGTTCTACAAGACAGACCGTTGAGCCTAGAGTTGCCAAATTCGGTACAAACCTACTATGGAGGGTGGCAAAGTGCACCTCAGTGAATTTTTAAAAACTTTAATTAATTAAAACTTAAGAAAAATTTTTTGGGGGGGTCAGCGATAATAGCCGGAAATATTATCATTTAAAAATAATTTCTACACCATCTTATATTTCAAAAAATATATACGTATATCTTTCAAATGATAACAGTCTAGTTGTCGTGTAATTTTTTCTTAAATTTGACAATTTTTTTAAAAAACATTTTTATTTATAATTTACAACAATGCTGGTTTGAAAGTCAAACCTATTTCACTGATTCATCAAATCTTTAATGTAATATTTCTCTTAATGTTAATTTAATGTTTCTCTTATTTTGAAAAACGTGATACAAAAATTTATTTTGGTTTATTACATTATAAAACCTTCCTTTGTTGTAATGAAATGCTACCATTTTCGTTGCTTTTCCAGTTTTTTTAGTCTTATTTTTTGTTAATTCTTTGCTACTTGATAGATTTACTTTTTAGCTATGATCTAAAATTCATTTTTTCACTTAGGGCAGATAATCTTCAATGGAAACCATACCATCTATTTATTTGTAATAATTAGGTAAAACATTGAAGTTGTAGTCAGATAAATAAAGTGTAATAAATGTAATTCAAATCTGAATTATGCATGATCGAAATAAAAATTAATTTTCATTGTATTCAATGATATTAAAGATACATTCTGCCTAATTTTTTAACAATTGAAGGTAAAAATCGAAGTCATTAATTTTATTAGATTCAAAACATATTGCCTTAAAATTTAGTTCGAATTATCTGGCGAAAAATTAAATAATTTGATGTTTTTAAAATTGGTTGGCATAAATAATATATAATTCATAAAATGGGAGAATCAGCTAGCAGTAGAAGGCGGCTAGTATTTAATACAACAATAGCAATTTAAAAATACAGAAATAATTTGAGCCTCACCTCTTTAAAACTAATTTATCTCCTTAGAAAAGAATGAAAATGTCCAAGTATTTCCTTATGCGCCCACTCTCTGATGAAACAAAAATAGAAATGCAACATTTCCTTCGTATTACTTGCCACTAAAGAAACACCGAAGGATCACTCGTCCAATAACGACGAAACCCCTTTATCCTTCCCACAATATAGTAAATAAGATAAAATAAGACCTCCTCACCCTGAAACACAAAACTCTAAGAAAAATCGCAATTCCCCTTTTCCTTTGAGCTTTTAATAGTCAAAATTACGTGAATTTTTTGCCCTCCCTCCCCTTTTATCAGCGTCTTAGATGTTCGAAGAAGATTCTTAAAGCAGGGGGAGTTCCCTGACCATCTATTTTACGACTGTAAAATGAGATACAAAAAAAAAGAAAAAAAGCATGTTTCTTTGCCATCTCTAGACAAGAAGCACACCTATGGTCAAAGAAGGACCCTTTTCGCCTTGGTGGAGGGACCCTTTTTTCCTGCGGCAGCAAGAAACTCAAAGTTCCAAGAAAAGGCGCACAGGCCCTTTCTCTCTCTCTCTCTGTAACCCAGATAGCAATTTTAGTTTGCAGCAAAGTTGCAGCAATCTTACTCTGCAAATCTGCAAGTTTGACACGGCAAGAGTGCAAGCTTGAAACAAGTTAACGCAAACGAGTTAGTCACCACGTGTCGAACTTGCAGCAAACTTGTTGCGTCAAATTCATTGCAAACTGTAGCAAAAACAGAGTACGCAGACAAACCTCGGATTCGAACCACCGACAACACACTTCAGATGCAGTCGCCTTAGCCACTCAGACAGAGGAACTCGGAGAGGAGAAGATAAATTGAGCTACTAGATCGTACATTTTAAAGGTTTTATTTTAAACTGTTTTCTTGATTTCATTAATTTTTTTAAATTTTGAGTTGAGAATATGATTTGAAGTCAAAGAGAGAGCAATTTTCGCTAATAACTACGTTTTGCTAGTAAAATAAATGATGAAATTAGGGTTCAAAAGTAATTATTTTTAAAAATATGGGGCAAAAAGTTATTATTTTTCAACAAACATTGACTTTTTTAGGTTTAATTTTGTTTATGAACGTTAAAATTTCAAAATTAAGAAAAAGGCGATATATAGTTTTCTTTAAAGTGCGAGTTATAGTAAAAAGATGGAGAATTTTTCAAAATTTTTTTATAAAAAGACCTATTTAATTTTTTACAAATTATATTGATTTATTGAATTAATAAAAAGAAGGACGGTCTAGGAGATGCTATTAAAAATCGGATGTCTTTTAAAACAGGGACAAAGATCAAAACCAGATATACAACTGTATTCAGGTCATGGTGTGTAAGTGTGCTGTATCAACTTTACAGCAAACTTGCTTTGCAATTGTGGTGTGAAGTTTGTCATAACAACTTCACAGCAAACTTTTTTTGCAAGTGGGTTGGTCGATTATGCTTTGTTACTTTGCAGGAAGTTTCTGCAAAGTTGCCAAAGAAGTTTGCTGCAAGTTTGTCATGACAAGCTAATATGAAGAAAAATCACACTTGCTGCAAGTGTGCGTGCTTTCTGGGAAGGGGGTCACAACCAGATAAGCTGGCAAATTGACCATTGGACAAAACAACTAGCCACTCCCGTATTGTTTTGTGAGCCTCTGAAGACTTGTTCTCAAATCCTTTTTCATTTGCACAGCAGATCGTACTAATCTAACTCTTAAACTAAGTTTTTTAAATTGTCATTTTTGCTCCCCCTTTGTGCCTGCGCCATTGGCGGGGGCCAATCTCGCCACCCCCTCGGTACGGCCCTGATGACAAGATTGAAACAAGTTTGCAGAAGCGACGAAGTCACCATGCGACGAACTTGCATCAAGCTTGTCATGTCAAACTCATTGCAAACTATAGCAAAAACAGAGTACGCACACAATCTCGGATTAGAACTCGCGACCTCCCACTTCCTAAGATGACGTTCTATCTACTCTGCCAGCTAGACTACGAGAGGAGAAGATAGATTGTGAAGATAGATAGGGAAAGCGAGGCGGGGTGTCCGTTTTGAAAAAGGGAGGAGGGGTAGGCACAGTAGCTCTAGGGGATTGAAGTTACCGATTGAGTCGTTTGCATGGAGTCTTCATGACTGACCCATCTAAATGGATGGGCCAAAAATTGAAACGATACACTCCAAATGAAGTGGAACACTCCCTTTGTGAATGTCCCTCTTAAGCGAATTCGGTGCTCAGCACTACTGGCAGGGGAATGCTGAGAGATCGTGGTACAGTTTTAAAAGTATCCCTTAAAGGTCTATTCAACGTTCCTTCTAAACGTAATATAGAGATATGTGGCATTCTTTTTTAATGGCGAGTACAATAGGTAGAGCACCCATAACTAGACGATAGAAAATTCTAGATGTTCTATCGAAGTTCAATATCAAGTACATTGATCGGCTAATGTTTGATGCGCTATCTTCGATAGCAGAGTGATTTGTCCTATATTTTAATTAGTTACTGCAGTCCAGGTGTGCTTTGTAGCAAAAAGGGTAAACGAGCTTAATGGCAGATAAGTCCTCCATCCTACCATCCTTTACGACACAGATTTGGAAATTGTGAACAAACAAAATCCAACTTCATGTGTTCCAATCTAGACATTAATGTTCGCTAAATCTTTTTCCCCATATATAGTACAGTTTATGAGATAATGCTAACGACGAATTTCGCCGCTAGATACCGCTGTAAGTAGTCTTTCCGCGTGGTGCATAAGTACTTACTATGCCTAGGTACCACTTTTATGACTAAAGCCGTTCTGAAATTAAAAGGGAGGGGTGCACATTTAAACTATGTAATAGTATATCTGTGATAATAAACAATATAGTAGAAGAGTTGAGGGGAAAAGGAGCCACCCAAGCAATATTTTGCTGTCGTTCATCGCATATTAAAACAAAACATACCAATTATCAAGAAAAACGTTTAGTGAAAACTCCCATGACTAAGAATTTCATAAGGGGCCGTCTAAATTTTTATACTTGCACTAACTTCGAAATTTCGAATCTTGTCACATATTTTTGTTGATGATTTCAAAATTCCATAAAAAATTATGCCATGTTACCAAATTTGCTCATTCTAGCTGTATTTTTTTCAAAATCATAAGAATGAAATTTTGAGTTTCTAATGTTAATGTAAAATTTTGAATTTTTTTTGATATCTTGATAAATAATATAATTATTGATGCAGAATTTTTTTGTTGTTCTAAATTTT
>BGPR01050510.1:0-11048 GCA_013235015.1 Araneus ventricosus
TACCTTTGTCATTCACCAATTAGTGTCGTTAAATTTGTACTAAATTTCCCAAGCTGCCCAGCCTGTTGGACACGGCTTATGTCAACGCTGGGTAAAAATTTTTAACTTAATGTTACCAGACAGTTGAGGAGTGTCTTCTGATGTCACTTCCACTTCATGTCCACTACACTGTTTAAATAACCGAAAGGTTACAGTCGCAGGGGCATGAAGTGGTGTTCCGTTTTGTTCTATTCTCAAAGGTGTTATTGAATAACAATTGAAGGCAAAAATAAGAGTTGAACATTGGGTTTTTAACGATAAAATTCATCTTGAGTTGTGGTTCAAAGTTTGATATTGAACCACAACTTATGATTAACTAATGACCGCCTTGAATGTTCTAATATACTTTGATACAATAATGTTGGCTTAAAATTTGGACAAAAATGGTCTAACAAAATCAATAAAGAAAGTAATGTTGCTTGATTTAATTTGGGCATATTTCATAACATCGTCCTCGATTATAACGCAAAACTTATTACCAAAAATGCTTAATAATCATTTGTTATTTATAAAATGCAAAAATATAAAGAATTGTAAAAAAATATTTTGCTTAAAAAATATTATTCCTGTGTTCCGTTGTGTCGAAAACAAAAGTCGAAGTTTCACTGTCGTTTTTAATTTTTGGTAAAAAAATCATTATTATTTTGGTATACTTAAAATTTGATGAAATTTGATGATTATTTATGTTATAATTTTCAAAAATTAATTTTTGGTAATATTTCAAATTGACAGAAAATTTATCCAGGTGAAAAATTAACTAAAAATAAATAGGCTAATCATATGTTTTTATTTGGAAATATTGTGAGAAATAATTTGTTTTTACTTGTATCTGAACTCGAACGTTTTGTGATAAAGCTCCAAAGAGTTCCAGTAAGTTTCCTTTAATGTGCTAATGTTATATAAATAACTGTAAATGAACATAGTTAAAAGTCACTTATTAATAAAAATATAAAAAAGTAGCATTGAGTGAACATACATGATATTTTCTAGTCGTGTACGGTATTTTGATACTTAAGGGAATTCGACTTCATTTTCATGATCTAAATATAAAAACCCAATATTTTAGATTTTAAAGCATGTTTTCCTTCTATTCTGAGAAAGGGTAGAACTCTAGACATGACAACTTCAAATTTAAACTTTCGTTGCGAATATAACAACAACCTATAAGAAAAAACAATCTAACTCTCATTTATTAACTTTTGTTTCATAAAATAAATACTTTCTTCGATTCTTCCACGTTTGAAGAAAATGAATTATATTTTTAATAGCAAAGTTTTATTTTCAAAATATATATTTTAGTTTACTTCAGCGTTATCAACTTTTTATTACTTGGGATCCAACATTCAATATCAGATTTTTTTGCGCTAATTATTTTTATTAAATTTTGCTAATACTCGAATGCAGTTTTTATTTCTTTTTAAATAGTATCAAATCACCTTTGGTGAGTCTTTTATTTGTTTACTTATATTTATAGATGATAACTTGTTTTCGCATAAAAAAAGTACGTTCGGTTATTTTCGTTTCATTTCTTGTTTCTTCTTTTCTTTTTTGGGCTCTTGTATATCGAACATCTTTCCATCATATCCCTTAACTAGACACAGCCCACTGGTTGAGAATCACTATTTTAATTTTGATGAAGTGCCCTAGCAATGTCAATCCATGATCTTGTATAAGTATTATTAGCATGAAAAATGACAGTTATTTTCATTCTCATCTGTAATTCACTACAGTGATTATGATGTTAAAAGTGGCAGTCATGTCCAATTTATTCTTAGCAAAAGAATTAGGCAACGGACATTTTGATGTTTTGCCAAATTTCAAACATTTATTCGTGATCATACAATCTCTTTCGACCTTAATAACCCTCCTATAAATCAAATAAATGAATGTTAATAATAAAGAAACCATTAATTAGCTATCACGTCCCATAGACATTAGATTTAGAAAAATTCCGGAAATATTTTATTTACTTTTAAAACTTAACAATCATTACCTTTATAATTAGTAGTTCTTTTGGGGAAAAAGTGTTTCTGCTATCTTATTTTGGTCGTAATTTTTTTCCATGGTTGAAAATTGGCAGATGAGAAAGTCAAGTGAGCGAATGTATTATAATTTTTAAGAATGTGAAAAATTTTGTGGACAAATGATAAAGGAAATTTATTTTAACACACTTATTAATTGATTTATTTTTCTTGTATTGTATGGAATTAATGTCTCTTAACCAAGATACTTTTGCTACTCATTTTCCTTAAAAAGCTTCAATTCATGTGCTTCGCAATCTCATGATACACATAACTAAGAATATCTCTTAACAGTTCGTTTTTACTTTCTCGTATACGAAGTATGCAAAGAGAAAATATTGCAATCGTTAACAAATTCGAACTCGAGATTTTGACGAATCTCCACGTTTTAGACCCCCCTGAGTCCGAAAAACACAATTTTGGAATTGTGTCTGGCTGTGCGTCTGTGAACACGATAACTCAAAACTCAAACACTATTAAAGCTAGAGGGATTAAATTGGGTATGTGATCTCGACACATAATTTGTAGGTTTCTGTCAAATGTTGACCAAACTTCGTCTACGGGAAGTCTGTCTGTCCACGTTCATGTGAACACTATAACTCAAAACCTTGAATAGCTAGATGGATAAAATTTGGTACACAGTTTTTTCATCAGAAATGCAGGTCCGTAGAAAATTTTGGGTCAAATCGATCAAAGTGTTGACCGTCTGTCTGTCTGTATAATCGCATACTTGTAAAAATTATATCTCATAACCCCATTGGCTTAGATAAATAAAACTTTGTATCACGGATGCTAATATTGATTATAGATCTGTGCCCAATTTTAATCTCAATCGGTTAAAAAACTGGTGTTCAAATTGCATATTCATTTTTTTTTAATTTGAAACGAATCCGTTATCTTCACGCGCATGCGTACTGGAAGAAATCTCTGTGCATGATATTCAGCGGCTTAATGATTCCTTCTTGGCGCTTTTTTCTTCCTTTTTGCCCCCTCCCCCCCCCCTTTTGGCGAATTGTGATCCTGCTCGGATTATTTTATTTCCGTTTGTTTTGTAGTTTTTACTTGTGCTGGAGAAACTTCTTGTGTTCTGGGAATAGAGCAGATTTAAAATTTTTATCCGAACAAGGGTGCGGGGAACTGATTTAATTTCGCTTATTTTTTCATCTCCAGTGCGTTAGGGATTTTTTGCTAATTTTTTTCCCCTACATGTGTTAGGAGTATACAAGAAAGTTTAGGGGAGACCACTCCCTCTGGTTTCACAATGAAAAGTAATTAATTTTAATTTAATTTAATTCAGTTATATTACCGACCCGTTTTGAAGCAACACGAGAATTAGTTTGGAACGGACCTTACTCTGAAGGACAATTCCAACCATTGTCAGCTGTGGTGACAAACACCTCGAAATTATCATCCGAATTCAATTACAATGCTTAGAATAGAACAAAGTAAAAACACTTAACTCAAAATGGAGGCGAATCCGAAACCCTCCCTGCTTTTGCGCATGCGCCGGGCGGAGTTATTTTCATCAAAATAGGTGAAAAGTGAAGAATGGAAGGGTGATGTTTACATTTTACTGACCGTGACCTAACAAAGAACTCCGGAAATGCGCTCATGTGACTCATTGCCTGACACCCCTTTCTGGTGAAAAATCGTCCAAAAGTGGCAGTCTCGGAATCCGTTGCTGAATAGTACCCACTTTTCCAGGGGAATGCGTGTGTAAGTGACTTACTTTGCACTATTTTCTTCATCGTTATTTTTTGCTGCTGCATTTGCGATTTTGTTGCTGCTTTAACTAATAACGATGTATTTTTAATATTTGTTTTTATTATTTTGTCTTATTCTTTTTTTGTCTTATAGTATTTTACTATTTTTAATTTGTTTTATATTATTATTTTTGTTTTCTGTTTCCACGTTCGCAATTGCTTTTTTTTGCAATTTAATACTTCAATTTATTTTAATTTCTCTTGCTAATATTTTGTTTTTTGAACAATCCTGGGAAAATACTTTGGCATGAACGGAAGCGCCACTATGTGAAAATTGTTACAACAGCCAGTCTCTTTTCTATATTTGCAGAAAATGGGGGTTCGGCAGCTCAGAAAAATGTAAAAACAGTTCTAAAGAGAATATTATTGCGATGGAATAAAGATTTAGTCTAGTTATATTAACATCCCATTTTCGAGCAGCGCGTAGGATGTTTTGGGACAGACTTCGTAACTTTGAGCTGCGGTCAGACGACATCTGAACTGGCAGCTCACTCTCCAAACATCTGCACCACGCCAGCGGGAGGGCGTTTGGGGTCTGTTTTAGCGTGCAACAGGCCCACATACTCGGCGTATCTTCAGAGGATCCAGGTTTCGAGCCTGGAGTGGTCCTGCCTGGAAGCCGAGTCCTTGCCACTAGGCCACCGTAACCTTTCATTGAACAGAGAATTGAACTCCTTTTTCTGCTTCAATAAGTGGTATCGATACCAAAATTAAATCGTCCTGACGCATCCTGATGTGTGTTACATGAGAATAAATTGATTACTTTGTTTTAGCTATTTGTAAATCATCCCGAGTTTTCAGCTTGGTGACAAGCTACTTCCATGTGGTAATATCCCTGTATAAAATCTTCAAAAACCCTTTTGGCTTTTGATTTCTTAAAAAATATGTACAGTACGAAACTAGAATTTTTAAATTGATTATGCTTGTCATAACTTAATTAAAAATAATCTTGTATCTTTAAATGCAAAGCAAGCTCTTGAAGTTTCGCCAACATTTTTTTCCATTCATTTATAAATCATCATTGTTAATCTTACAAAATATCTTCTTCCAACCAAAAATCTCACAAAATACAAAGGGCTATATATTTCTATGAAAAATTAAGATAAAGCTTCAGGGAATATAGGCGTAAATCATAGCGATCAATAGCTCTTCTAAAATATGTGGATTCCTAAAATATGTTTCAGAATTCGTCTCTTGTCTAAAACATCTATTCATACTTTTCAGCTTCTTATATGATAAATATCGACTATGCGAATTTTCTGTAGTTTCATGCTTTCTATTCAAAGCACAAATATGTTTTTGGTTAAATAGTGATTTTTTTATAAAAAAAAGTTTAAATACAACCAAAATGTGCGACCGTTTTAATTGTTTCAGTGTTTGGTACCACTAAAACAATTGAATCATTTTGGTAGTAGCAGATATTTAAGTGCAATTTTGTGAAAACTGATAAAGCAGAATTTTCTGTAAATAGCATCCGCAATCCAAAATAAGAAGAAACATGGCTAAATATTTAAACATTACAATGAAGAGCAATTGTTACATTTTTTTTGGGGGGGGGGGGGGGGGGATCTGCTGTTCATCAAATTATTTGCCAACAAGTGCTCTAAGATAGCAAATACTTATCTGAATAGTATTGTATCTGGTATGCTGTATGAGTATTAATATTTTTGCCAGCATGTTTCATTCCACCTAACGTCCTGCTCCGTGGAGTGAACACATAACGCACGTACAATATAGTTCAGCATGAGATTCCGAGACTACCACTTTTGGATGATTTTACACCGGAAAGGGGTGTCAGGCAATGAGTCATATGAGCGCATTTCCGGAGTTCTTTGTTGGATCACGCTCAGTAAAATGTAAACATCACCCTTCCATTCTTCACTTTTCCCCTATTTTGATGAAAATAACTCAGCCCGGCGCATGCGCAAAAGCGCGGAGGGTTTCCGAATCCGTTGCTAAACAATACGCTGCACCACCGTTGATTATTTTAGAATCAACAGCGCATTTTGCAAGAGCAATAAGAAAGTTTCGGTATAGTGTAAGAAAACATATAGTTAGTTGTTAGATGACACAGACAGTTGCATTGTTCATGTGACTCTGACGTCATGCGAATGTGACGTCATGCAACTTGACTACATTAGGGTGGTTCATGCACTCAATAAGCAGAACAAGACAGACTACTAAAATAATATCGCTGAAATGTCTGTCACAATTTAAAGTTTTAAAAATAATTTGCTGAGAGAAGCATGACTAAAAAAATTATACACAAGGGGATGAAGTGAATCAAACTCGTTCATTATTACTAGCGAACCAGCTGCTAGACGATGACGACTAGTTAATTAATAGAGAAATTTGCTTATTACATTTAGGTTGAGAAAAGTTTTAAAATAATGACGAAATCTCGTCTCAGACTACATAAAATTTTTATCATGGAATAGTCTTAAAAATTTTCTATTTAACTAGCTACATAATAAGAATACAAAACCTTTGTTAATTATAGATAATAGAATAAATTTCAGGAGCAGCTTTATTTAAATGTAAAAATTTTCGTGTACAGATTTTGTTTCCTTTCAAAATCAGCTTAAATTTTTCACACCATTCGAACACAATGAATTTCATTAAACTTACCATTAATTTCCCTGAGTTGTTTTTTTGGAAATTTAATCTAAAGCAGGGTATAAAATAATACATCGGCGAATGACTTTTATCTTGATGGAAATGTTTTATAATCAATTGTTTGCAAAAAGACAAATACGTGTCACAAAATTTAGAAATCTAAAATTACGTTTAATTATTTAGTGAGAATACGAAGACCTAGAAAGATAATTACAAGCAATCTTATTAAGAAAAGAAATTAAGTTTCTGGACCAATTACATTTTCTGTGTTAGGACCAGAAAATGTAATTAAAATGTTAAGAAGATTAAATTAAATTCCTTTTTTTAACACTGATGATCTTCTCATATGAAAAATACAAAGCATTACCTTAACAGTTAAGTGAATTTGCTTAACATATAATTTTCCTCTAACTTTTTTTTATCTCCGACATTTATTAAAGGGTGAGAATTAGTTTATTTGAGTTGAAGAAATGAGTCATTCTGCAGAAGTTTTTTTCCATTGAGTTAGAAATGGAAAGTCATTCTGCATTGTTCATTAAGTTTAATGATTATTTTTTATATTACAAGAAAAGGAATCATACTTATTTAATAAAGTGCAATTTCTTGTGCTCTGTTTATTAAAATTTCATTAAAATATGTGCATTACACTTTTAATTATGTCTGAATTTTCAAATGAATTATGTTCTGCTCTGCGCTAAACTATTCTTGAAATTTTGAAGTAAAATAAGCATATAATTTTATCACAAATGAAAAAGAAATTGGAATTTGAATGATTATTAACATAGTCTTTGTATTGTTACACTGTGTCTTGAACAAATTTTGAAATTCAGATATAATTGCTCTAGAATCAGAGGTCTGTGTTTAGAGGATTGGGTCGTCAAATTATGACCATCCTGAAAAGCTGCATGCAAATATGCCAGTATCTTATATAATAATTAAATATAAATAGCTCTAAATAAATATGCAGCTTCATGTCAATATATATTGATTTTTAGGAAAGTTCGAAATTATGTCTGTTAAAATGAAATCCTTTTTAAAAAAATCTACCGCATTGAAAATGAACTTTTCCGATTTCTTCCTAAAAATTAAAGGCCTCCATTACCTTTTTCTAAAATCTTTATATTAGGCAAAGTATCCCCTAATTATTCTCTTCATAAGAACCAAACGTTTTAGTACTGAACATCGGAGAAAAAGCCCCATTATTCATTCGATGATAAATCAAGGAACTTTTTACATTCAACTACTCCCATAAATTATATCATTTATTGCGCGTTTCATTCCTTTCATTCATTTCCTTCAGAAAAATCTTTCTCCAACTAAATAATCTCGCATCAATTTTGTGCTTCAGCAAAATTAAGAAAATTGTGAAAAGTATAATCATAAACAAGCGAAATAAATTAAAAGCTTCGAATTACCTCTGGAAAAGTATTGCTCTTTCGAAGAAGCTGAAAATCGAATTTTACTCCTTTGTGTTATTCAATACTTGCTTGTGATTACGTTGGTATCAGGGAAGAAACATCTCAACTCTTTGCAATTATTTACTCCTTGCTTGAGGCTATTATGGAGGCATTGGACAAACATCTCAACTCTAGTCCAGTCGACGAAGAAAAAATAGAAAAAGAAAATGGTGTAGTTTTTAAATTTGGCACAGTTGTTGGGGGTAGTGTCCTTAACTACATACTAAAAGTCATGGCCTGTGGGGGGCTCGCGGGGGGTACGGGGGGGGGGGTTCAGTGTTTCTTTAATATTAATATCTCGAAAAATATAGGTTCTATAAAAAAACTCAAATACAAAATTAAACTACATTCAATTTCCTACAAAAAAAGTCCTTCATTGTTTTTGTAGCATCAATAGTTTAGAAGATACAGGGGGATTTAATATTTCTAAAATTCCTAATTGTAAAAGTAAAATCGATTAAAAGTGCTGAATCAACAACCTTAAAAAAAATTCATGCTTATATAATAATTATACGAGGGTAGTATTGTATGTGTCGGAGCGGGAGGGGGGTGGTGACAAACCCATTGATGAACAATTATGCCCACATCTGTTCCCTTTCACAAGTTTCTTTCTACTCATAATCCAATTACCGAATAGTAAATTTTAAAAAAAGGTATAGTTTTGAAATTTGGAATTCGGCGCAGTTGTTGGGGATAGTGCCCTAGACGACATTCTAAAACTCCCCGCTGTTGGAGGGTACTCAAGGTTGAAAAGGGGGTAATTTCTCAGTTTTTCTGTAGTTTAATTTTGTAACTGGGTGTTTTTGATGGAACTCATAGTTTTCGAGATATTTAAGAAAATCTGAAAGCGCCCCCCCTTTAACCCACTGTCCCCCCCGCGCACCCCCGCCGGACCGTCGGGACTTTTAGTATGTCGTTTAGGACAGTACCCCCAACAACTGTGCCAAATTTCAAAACTTCAATTTTTTTTTCCTATTCGTCGATATTTTGGCCTTCGTTGACTGGACTACTATGCGTAAGACTGTGTGTGCATCGAAAAATATAATTGGAAATTTTGACTTTTGATTATTTTTCGCTTCGCATTTACATTATTTGTTAACAAGTCATAATCTTAAGTTTTATGATTTCTGAATCCTTTTTATTTAACAAATTTCATTCTAAAGGGTCAAATACACATTCGAAACATTTTTTTTTAAAAAATATAAGACACTAACTGTCTTCCGTTCTTGCCCTGAAACATTTTTAGGAAAAATGTTGTGTTTCAAATATATTTTTCACTCATGTTAGCAATTTGTTGGTAAAAATTTTCAAAAATTTAGTTATTTGTTGAGAAATAAATTGTTGGTAAATTTTCTAATAGTTCAGTAAATTGTTGGCATAATTTTGTAGAAGTGAAGTAATTTATTGTTAAAACGTTATATTTTTTATCATAAAATTTACGCTTTGGTTTTTAAAACACTTAAATTTTAGTGAGAAATCTGGTATAAGTTCAATTTCAGATAAGAAACCCATTATATCAATTCCCCTAAATTTTGAATTATTTCAATTTTGGGGCCTGCTATTTCGCATCATAAATTTTAAGTCTTCATTTAAATTCTGTTGAATGTTGTCGTCCACTTTTGATAATTTTAGTTGGAGGAAATAATTAAAATTTAAATTTAATATGAAAAGAAAAACAGTTCATTTTTCATAGCACAGTCCCGTAATTGGTAAACTTTACTTCGAAATTCACCGCTTTCACAATATGCTGTAAGTGTTTATAGATAACAGAGATAACTGAGTAAATTTCTATTTATCAATCAAAACTAATGCCAGATTTTTAATCTTGGAGCAAGGAACTGAGAAATAATTTTTGTCAGAATGTCTATTTTAATTGAACCAGAATGAATATTATTTCAATAATAAGTATTTTGATTTTAACCCTCTAACTGGGTATTTTTTAAAAAATCGCTATCAAAATGCAACGTTCGCAACCATGTTTAAATACCGTTGAACCAAGCGAAATGTTATCTATTTGCAAGGTTTTATAAGTATAGTAATACGATTCAATTCCGTAATCGTACTAAACATATCGCGATACGCTTGTGAAAATCGCAGGATGCAGCAGAAAACAGATTTACTTCCTACCGACTAGCAGTCCGGGGGTTAAAAGCTGTCGAATAAGCTTTTTTTTTAAAAAAAAAATTACCTTTTATTTTTGGTTGTGAAATGTGTATTCTTAAACTAAATTTTCTTAATAAAACTGTGGTTCAACTTCAAAAATGAAATGAAATGAATACTTAATTACATAATAAAGAGAATTATAAATAAATACCATTCTCTTGATTTATATAAACAAAAACTTCATATGTTGTGGTTTTCAATATTCAGAAATTTAGGTCAGTTCTAAACCATCAGTGGTTATTCAACTTCGTAATTTTAAGAAAAAAAATCTGAAAATGCAAACGTCAAAACTTGGATGAATATAATAGGGTTATTACAAAATGCATATCTCCAAATCTATCATAACTTTATATTTAAAATTCTTTCGGAAGCAGCAGAATGTTGACTTTTTTAATAAAATGTATTAAGTTTGATTACAGTATTTTGCACAGTTAAGCTCTTGACGGAAACAAATAATAGGATAGTGATATTTCATTTAATGCCATTGGAATACATAATATTCATATGTACTGAAAATATGGATATCGAGAAATGATAATGGCTGATGAACGAGAATAAGTATTCTCGTTTTCAAAATTTATGATATAAATCTGAATGAAGAGAAATAGAAAATGCTAATAATAAACAATAAAGCTTATTTATGATAAACAATATGTGCATAAAAATCCATTACTTAAGATTGGATAATTTTTATTAATATTTATCTATTTTTGTAATGAATTCTATGTGAATATGTGGTGAATTAATTGCGTTTTGTTAAAATGTTTTCGTGGTTGTAGTCATTAACGAGCCGAGTTATATTCTAATTTTCTTTTATTATCCAAATATTTAAGTCATTTTGAAGGAGAGTGTAGGACATACGTGCATCTTAGTTTAAGGTTTCAAGCCAAAAGAGAACAGAAAATCCCTGCATTTTCTCAGGTAGGGATTTAACATATAGACACGTGAACAAAGTGAAGGGAATAATAGCTATTTTTAGTAAATTGCGT
>BGPR01050512.1:0-11047 GCA_013235015.1 Araneus ventricosus
AAATTTACTTTGGATTTCGGTTACGTAATTGCTCTTTTACCACATATCAGCTAAATAAGGCAACGGCTTTTTTGGATTATATATATATATGACAGGCGGCTCCTTTGATATTTCCAATTTATTTTGGTTTGAAATCTATATTTTGCCATTATTAATGTGATTGTTTTTTGGGTTTTTTGTCTTATGTTTCCTGGTTGTTTTTTGATATATATATATATATATATATATATATATATATATATATATATATATATATATATATATATATATATCATAAAAATGTTAAATAAAATGGAGAGACTGTAGTAATTTGTAATAGTAATTATTTTGTGTATATGTTGCTTTTTACATTTCTGCTATGTTTTGTTTCGTATTTGGTATATATATATATATATATATATATATAACAAATACGATATATATATATTTCATGTATGCTTATGTTAATAAGAAATATTTAACACCATTCAATTAAAAGTCTTTTAGATTTATTTTTGATGTGATCATATATAATGGAATTAACAGATTTTAGTTAATCATTTCATATGTAGATGGCGCCCCTAGATTAAGACTAAGATTGCATCATATATTCATTTATTTTTTATGTACATTTCCAAAAAATATATCTTATTATAAAAGATTAAATTTAATTTATAGTTAATATTTTTGTAGTGTTTTATTATAGTATTAAAAGCTTAATTTAGAAATAATATTTTCACTTTAAATGCGAAACTGTCTTTAGGATAATGCTAATGTCCTAACGATATTTATAACTATTGAATTGGTATGTTAAGTTATATACTTTCTTGTCTCTAAACTTGAAAGATTTGGGGGATTTTTTCCCGTATTTTTTCGTTTTTCCAACAATTCACTTTCGCAGAGGGTTGGCGCCACAAAATCTAGATTTAATGCTACATATCAGTTCCTAAGGTTGATAGGCAGTTTATTGTTGGAATTCAAATTCTAGGTTGTCTTTTTTCATAGTGTAATAGTCTTTAATCAAACTATCTTTTGTATCTCATTTGTATGATTATTGATATGGTAATTTGATTATAATTTAATTTTAAGATTAATATTTGTATATATTGAAAAAATATAACACATGTTTTGATTAATTGATATCTATATATATATATATATATATATATATATATATTATATATATTATATAACATTTTATTGCATTTAAATTATAAGAGCAGTACAGTAGTCAACATGCTGGGTCGTTGCGAGCGCGAGAGGATAATTCTCGAAAAGCGGTCAGCTCGTTCGAGATTTCACCCAAGGGCTGTCCAGTGTACGCGTCGAAAAAGCATCCGGGAGGTCGTCTCGTGCTTAGCGTCACTCGAGGCAGCTGGAGCAGAAAAAAGAACAACTTCTCCCAGGGCAGGTCGGGAACAGGTTTCACTCGGGAGAAGGGAACAGTATCACCATCTGTTGAGGCTCCCTGGAAAGAAAGTTCTCAAGCTGGAAAATATAAGAATCATGTTAATGGAGACGCTGAAAATTCAAAAAGGAATAATATAATTAATTAACTTATTCTAATAATGCCAGCGAATACAATGATTTTAAGGCAAAGAGAAAACGATACTAAATGAACTAAACAACGCTTAGGAACTAATAAAAGAAATGACGGAGGCTGTCCGCTGATGTTAAAGGCGTAGGGTTACTTTTATCGCGTGACACTTTTGTTTCTAAAAGTTTCTCGTAAGTTTTTAAGTTTAAGTTGTTATTTTTTTGTAACTTCTGTTGTTACCCTTTATCTCTAAAATAAGACATTAGTTATGCTTTTAACATATGTAGTTACCGAGATATAGAGGATCTCTCAAACAACGTTTTGTGGCGTTATGTTGTGTGAATCAAATTCCATCTTAAGACCCCAATGGGAGGAACGTAGTCCTATGTTAAAATCAAAATAATTAATTAAAGTTCTTCTGTAAAAACTACAAATGGATTATAAAAAATATAAAGCAAATATTAAACTAGAATTTTAAGTAATAAAGTAATTTTTTAGCGTTACACAGAGATGTGCAACATAAAAAATCAACACGGCTTGCTTTTTGTCTAACACAGGTGCATGTGTGGACTGTTGAAAACGTTGGATATTCTCTTTGATTTCATGAGAGAAATGCAGTAGAACGTCTATTATCCGAACATCTATCAACCGAGGGCTTTGTTAACCGTGTTGGTACTAGAAAATAGAACTGCATTTTTCATTATTTTAATGAAATCAACAAATTATTCTGAGAAGGTTATCTAAGTTGTTTTTTACCACGAGGCAGGTAAAATAATTATCAGGAGGTGATTTTTTTTTAACTCAAGAAGTTATGGGGGGGGATTAAAAACTCAATTTCATTTTGAAGCATTTGAATAGATATGTGAATAAATTTACAGTGCATTTTCATCAAAAAAATGGTACTGTAAATGGGTCAGAAAGTTACTGACTGAAAAATGGTACTGTGAATGGGTCAGATGAACAGGAGAAAATATTAGGACATTCTGTATGTTGATAATCTCAAACATTAAATAAGCTTTTCTAAATTAATGAATATTTATACGAATGATCTCCATAACTGATGACATCAACATTAATGAAGATCAATCATAATGAATGAACGTTTTAATGGCCCCTGAGTTTCTGAATGTAACTGCCTGATAAATATATTCGTGAAAAATAAATATTACTAAATAATTTAATTTTTAAACCAATGACCACAGAATACGTTGTGAATGAGAAACGCTCGTTATTTAACTCATTGTCTTATAATGAATACTTTTTTTTGTTGTTGTTGCTATTTATCAGTTCCATAACAGCATCTGTGTTAAAAATTTTATTTATTTTTCTACATCTAAATATTTTATCTCTTCCTACTTTGAATACCCATATGTGTTTTTACTAGCTGTCACATCACTAACATCCTGTTTATAAAAATAATTTATTTTTCAGTTTTGTTTAGGTAACACTTTAATTTTTTTCTTTATTGGTTCATTGTTAATATTTATCAATTTTTTTTATTCAAGTGAAAATGAATTTTCATTTTACTATCCGACGTTGAGAAAGGCAGAAAAAAAAGAAGAGATACCCACATCACTTGGATTAGAATGGATAATTACGACACAACTCACATCATTTGGATTAGGATGTATAATCACCATATAACTCTAATCTCTTGGATTGGAAGGGATAATCACATACATAATTCACATCATTTGAATTAGGAGCATAAATATTGGACAGGTTCCTCGCATATTCCTCTCTTTCAAACAAAATCAATATTGGGTATTTTTACTACCTAAACGACATTATTAATACGAACCAATCGTTGCTTAAAAACGAAGACATGCTTCATCTAAAATTGGACAGCCAGAAATTTAGTCATCGACTGAGAAACGATTTGTGCAGAACTGAAAATTGAAATGTAACAAACAAAATCCATCCAAATAACATCCAAAATGCTCGTTTTCCTAGTTTTTCCAATTTAATTAATTTATTATTTAATAGTGTTTTATAAACAATTTGCAATTTTGAATCTATACAAAACGAGCATTTTGGTTTGCAGTGAAACATATTTGAGAATAGAATTCTGCGTTACAACAGTTCATCGAATATAAGTGGATTCAATTTCACAAAGACAGCCACAAAGCTTAACATTTAACGAAACAATACACTATTCAGTTTAGGTAAAAATTTCTAACTCAGTTTAAAGCATTTGCCTTGCATTTACATCAAATAGAGAACAAAACGCTGAAAATATCCTTTAATATCCATATGCATATCTTTACAACAAAACACATATCTTTAAACTGTTTTCATTCATTTACTCGAGGTCATCCATCAAAAAATCTCTACTTTAACCTCCAAGACATTCTTTCCTCTTGCACTAAAAGCTAAATCTTGAGAAAGTAACGTCCATCCTTGACTCTCCAATCCATCAAACTGCCATCCTTCTTTTGGAAATGCATATACTTTTTTCCTTCCCAGTATTCCTTTCTTCTCGAAATATTTCTACACCTTGCTACAAAGTAAACAAGAATGCATAAAAAATATTAATAAAAAACCTCAAAAAATCTATAAAAGCAGAAAAAAGAATATATACGAAAATCTGTTGTCGTAAAGTTATCGATAAGAAAGTGATCGTCGCAAGCATCAAACAAAATAGTTTTATTCTTGCATCTTTCGGTCGAAATTAAAGAAAAGAAGCGAGTCCGTCTTCCGAATGCTATCGGAAAAATCAAAAGAGAGAATAGAAAAAGTAAGTTTCATCTCAAGATACAACATTTGGATAGCTTCATTTGGCAACAGAATGGAATGATCTTAAGATGAAAAAGAAAAAAAATGGCTGAGTTTGTAGAGAAAGAAAACACTAAATCGTTAGAAGAATATACTTTGCTTCGAACAGTGATTGGAGTAGAATGCTTTTTTGGAATTTGAGTTTTTGAATTGTTTATTTGCTGAGTTTCTAGAAGAATATTTATGACAAAAAGTCAAAGTAGAATGGGTACACATTCATAAAACGGAAATCAACAACTTTAAGCAACTCATGAATTACCTACATATTGATTTACAACTACCTCGTGTCTCTAGAAAGTCGGGAGCCTACATAGAAAAATAATTAATGTTTTGAATTTGCCTTATTAATTAAAAAACGTCAACAAGCATTATAAGATTATAACTACAGCGTCATCTATCGGCGGAAACAGAACAAGGCTAATAATAAAATGTTGGCACAGTACTTCGTCACTAGAAAAAAAATTCGTTTGCATTAACGTAAAAAGACAAAAAAAAAGATGGATGAAGGCAAATTAGGGCAGTTGAATTTCTAAACCGTTAGAGATGGGCATATATTTCCAATAATTGATTTCTAAACACGTTAAAGATAGGCATATTTCCAGATTGAATTTCTAAGCCGTTAGAAGCATATATTTCCAATAATTGTTTACAAACCGTTAAAGTGAGCATATATTTAATAACTGATTTCTAAACCGTTAATAAAGATGGTATATATTTCCAGTACTTGAATTTCTAAACCGTTAAGAGATAGGCATATATTTCCAGTATTGAATTTCGAACCGTTAGAGATAGGCATATGTTTAATAATTGAAGTTTCTAAACCGTTTGAGATGAACTATATATTTCCAATTGGTAGAATTTTTTAAATGATGCAAGAGTAAAATTTCGTGTTTTGAGTCATGTAAATATGCTGTAGAAAATGTTAAAGTCTAGATTTCCGGTCCAGAGCCGTAACAGTGTCATATTTAGTAAAATATTCAACACACTAACTTTTAATTTAAAAAAGTTCTTCTCTTCACCTAAAACTATCGGTTATGAAACTTTGAATCTCTTTAGACCATTTCAGCTGACCTCGAGGATCAACAGAATCAATGGCGGCTGTGTTTACAGTTACTTAAATAGCTGAAATTCAAAGCTTTATATCTCAGCCGATAGTCATAGCAGGATGTAATTAAGTATTGTAGAGAATATTTTAAAATATAAGTAAAGGACCGAAGAAGATATGAAATGAGTCTTGTAACTTTTTTGAAATATACTATATTATCAAACGAAAATATACTTTTTTTACGTCTATTTTAAGTATTTTTTTCGATTGGAAGTGTATAATCCTCTCTTTCTAGAAATACCTATTGGGTTATGAATGACTTAACGTGCATGCCGAAAAGCAGATTAAGTTTCCTTAGGCTAGATTTCCTGCTATCTCAGTCTCTTGCACTTTTGATTCTAATATCAGATGGAATACTAAAATAAATTACACAACAGTTTATGGAGCATTATCGCACAGGTGGTTTGGTGTTGAGTCTTGGTTTTGAGATTTCGTTCTTTAAAGGTTCTTAATTGGATTTTTATTTTAATATGTCTCGGTAGGTGTGCGGTAAAAATTCAACAGCTGGATAATGGAGAATGACGCTTTATTCCACAAATATTCCAGAAAACACGGAGGCACAGGTAACAGAACAAACAATCAGACACAAATCACTAATTAGAACAGAAACAGCACTATCAGTAACGCTCAGCGTCTAACAACTGACCAACTCTCTGCGAACAAAGCTCAAAGAGATTTCCTCGTTCCAGCACCTCCAGTGTTGCAGCTTTCCGACAGGGTGTACGATGACATGTAATTCTCTAGAAAAGATCTCTATATAACTCGGTTCTGTATAAATGGACCATAGTGCCCATTTTTCCTAGTACCTTCATTTTGTCACCAAGTTCTAGGGTCATTGGCTGGCATCCAATACGAATCTCTGTAAGTCTCTTACACCCACAAGACTAGCATGGCAGGGAAAAGCGGTTTTAAAGATTCTAGTAACAATATCTAACCTTTATTGTAGTGGAAGTTCAGTTAGGAGACTGGTGAATCGATTCTGCTCTCTGACTCAACTTCCATAGTGAACTCAAATGTGGACTTACCATCCGTCATCCGTCTTCAGTCAAATGAAGTCGGTATGTTGCCGAAACAGTCTTGGATATAAAAGTTCAAAACCAGATGTTTATTCAGCAAGCTAATAATGAACTTTTTTTAGAAGGCTAAACCAATGGTGTTGATAGACCAATTAATTCGCATGTTGATTACCTTCTGCAAGGTGTTATACTCCTTTGTTTCTAAGATATTCCACTATCTGTGAGACAAAGTACAAAAGAAGTATTTCAACACAACCAGTGCAGCTGCGTGCGCAACAATACTTGTAAAACTCTTGTATAGTTTACTGCTTTTGATTGTAGTGAGTTCATTTTTCTGCTTATTCGCTCGACAAGAATAGTAAAAATTTGATTTTAATTTTTTATACCAGAGACAATTCTTTGAACTTGTAACGTCTGAAATTAGTTTAACTCTCCAATAGTCGCGCGTATCTACGAAGACTTGATATCGTGCATCACATTATATATTTATATCATCTGTTGTTGTCCAAAAAATAAATACTGGCATTTATTTATGTAATCTGTATTTATAGCTCCGTACTGTCTTCGCATAATTAATCCCATACATTTATAGAACAGAGATATAACTATTAATGCGATGTCCATAATATAGGGAATGTTCTGCATACGCGAGCCTATTAGTAGATTAATATTTTCTCTTTGAGTCAATTCTTAAAAGTCATCCAAATTTCCAGTTTCAGTTATTTATCTGTATGAGTGATATGAAATTAATCATATATGTTATTGGCAACCGTTAAAACTGGTCCTCCGACGGATGAACATCCTGTTTCTAGGCCCTCAGATATCAGCAACGCCGGGCTGTTTCCCCATTCTTTGTTTACCCACAAATTTAACCTTTCAGAAGATTGCGCATAAGCAGGAGATACTTATATTGCGCATCGCATTACGTACTATATCATTCCTTTATATATTTAAGTGCAATTTTTATTTATATAATCTTAATTTAATTTAAAGCTTTTAAATACAGATTACATAAAATAAAAGTTGCATTTTATTACAGTTAACAACACGATATAAATATATAATGCGATGCGATAGAAGTATCTCCCCTGCGCTCCTGTTGGAAGGTTAATATATCAGGAGTTATTGTTCAGAAAGCATTCCGGTGAAGACTCCATGACACAATCTCGGATCTTACAACGATGATCTTACAGAAAGCCATCCTTGGAAGTAAAAAACAGTAGGGCAGAAGAACAAGGGCAGCGGAAAAATATTCAAAATGACCAATTGGCATTAATGTTAACAATGTTTCAGCATAAGTCCTCTTGGTAACAAGGAATTTTGAAAAACCAAGCCTTTAACCGCTCAACACTTGTGGCCGAGAATACTCGTGCATCCAGTTATCGAAATTTTTAGTATATAAACTAAAATTGAATCATTAATTAATTAGCTTTATAATTTGACACAAAAAATACGTAGGATCCGCAAGCATCTTAAGTATCCTTGCCTTCTTAGATGAATGAAAACGTGGCCCTTTCCAGAACAGGAGGGTCATCTTATTAGAAAGCAGAAAATTATTAGGACTATGTGGTTAACCTTTCCGTCGCATTCTAATTTAGTTCTATATTGCTGTAATGAAAGCGTTTTTTACCCTTAAATATTACTAATATTATTTAAATTTACAACAAGGTTGAATAGACAACACATCTTATTTTCTTCCATTTTTTCTACTTTATACATTTATTTCGGTTTATATTATTGCGTTCGTTTGAAACAACTGAGACCTATCTTTAGGCGTAGCTTGTATTTGAACCATTGATAGATGACGTGGACGATACTAAGCAGGTACCCTCACTCTCCAGTATTTCACGCAATATCAGTTGGAAGTAGTGTTCATAAACATCGATAGACGATAGATACTATCGAAGCGAAGTCATTAGTATCGAGTCTACCGACAATCGTGAAACAATCGGTATTATCGGCTTTCTCAAAACTATCATTACTATGTTGATCTTCCTGGCAATACTATCATTGAGCGCATTTCGGTCAGTAGTTTTCAAACTATCGAATACTGGAACTATCATTACTATAAATAGTTTTTCTAAACATCGAGCTAGAACAATCGATAGTTTCAAAACTGGATACTATTGAAAGTTTTCGGCGATACTAGCGGTAGGTGTTCTGATCAGTAGATTAGGGCTATCAGTAGTTCCAGTCGATTGTTTCAGTCGATAGTTTGAAGCCAATGATAGTATGTCAGCAGTTCCATTTCGATGGTTTGAAAAATATCGACTGAAAATAAAATGCCAGGGAAAGAACACGAAACATCAATCAGATTTTGAAAGTCGACAATATCGTTAATTTCAGTCATTTTAATTCGGCATTTCGACAGTGCTATCGGCTTCCGCTTCGTGTCCCATCAAGTCTATCGTGTTTAGTGTGTGCGTCGGAACATTGAGAGGAGAACATAACCCAGGCATCGTCGTCATCTATCAATGATTTCCGTACAGCCGCACCCATAAAATGATTTCAAAACAACATGATAATATAACCGAAATGCGTAATAAAAATGAAAATGGAAAGAAAGAAATGGAAATTCATTCAACACTGACGTATTGACAATATGATTGTGTGTATTTAGTGGCTTAAGCTATAAAATTAGAGAATGCGAAAAGTTAACCGCATGGCTTAATAATTTTCTCTGCTTTTCTAATAAAGATGGGCACTCCTCGTGCAGAGAGAAAGGAGCTTCTCTTTTCATTAATCTGGCTACTTGGGCTATTAATTTTAATTTCGACAATTCTTTGGTATTCTTCGACAGAGCAAGATTGATGAGATTGGGTGGTTTCAAACTACTGTTAAACCGGACTGAAATATTGTTGGCGTATTAATGTGATTATTGTGCGAGTATTTTCTTTGTCACTATTTCAACTTCACTACACCAATTTCACAATGAATGACTAAACAGATATCGTTTTAGATCGAGGACGGCTGATGTCTTCGCCGAAATGCTTTCTGCAACTCACATAGCAGTAACCTTCGGCGGGGCACGTATGCGGAGAGATGGCTGCAATGGTGCGTGGCATTATGTTGCCAATGTTGTTAAATAAAAAATGCGACTTTTGTTTGTGTGATGTGGCGTACACAAAAAAGCTTGAAACTAAATTAGTTATATAAAATAAGGCCGCTAATATATGAAAGACCGATATGCGTAATACGTGCTGCCCAATATAATATCTTCAACTCGCACCTTCGAAAGGACAGGGCCCCAATTGAGGGTAAACAAAAAATTATTATGATTGTTCAATATGATTGGCTCCCGAAAGGATATCTATCACGGAGGAACTAGTTTGGTTGTAATATTTGCTGTGATGAAATTTCATGTCATAGCTGTCAGCGAGCAAAACTGGATGACACAGAAAGTGACAAGAGGAAAATATTAATCTGCGAGCTGCAACCGAACATTCTTGTTAATAGGATATCTCTGTTCTGCAATGTAATTGAATTTTTTAATTATGCGAAATGTCAAGTGCGGACTAACTTGCTTCATGTCACGAATTACGCTCAAATAAGTTGCATTTATTACGAACAGCACTGAAATATAAATATATAATGCGATACTGTCATCAGTTCTCGTAGGCTACGCATTATGAAGTTAAACACATAAGGCGACACAGACCGAAAAGGAAACCCTTTTCAACAAAAAAGTAAAAATCAAGCACATATTCTTGTCGAAACAAGCAGAAAAATGAACTCACTACAATCAACGGCAAACGAAGAAGTTGCAAGCTATTGTTGTATGCGGCCATGCGCTGTTGTCGTTGAAACTCTTGTACTTGTCTCGCGGGTATAGTGAACTATCAGAAACGAGGAGTAACACCTTGCGGTATCATGCGAGGAATTCACTGGTCTATCGGCATCGTTTGGTAACTGCTAATGCATTTTGTGAATAAACGTCAAGTTTTGGCTTTTTTGGAGTATTTCAAACATATTCATTTCGTGATGAAGACAGTGACGATATTAGTCGGCTTTGCCCGGTCACCATGAGACGGTGAGGAGGTGGTGAATGCCGATGCTCTAACTGGCTTTCCGCCTGCACAAATCGACGGATGTTGTTGCAGTCTTTAAGAGCCATTTTTTTCCTAACTGACAATTGAAGAATTTGAGATTCTTGTTGAGATAACCCGGCCAACGACACAGAGCGCGGCGACAAAATCAGTACTAGAAAAATGCAGAGGTATGTTCTATCTATATGAACCGATATATGGCTACAGAAGAACCCAATGATAAATAAAGCGCTGATAAAGCCGAGAATCTGTGAAAATCTCTTTGAGTTTTATTCGCGGTCGGTGATGAACGCTGACGTGTACTGACTATTTTGTTTCGTTACAGTAGTGTTTGTCACCGATTGTTTTGTTTTTGTGCATGTGCAGGTATTTGGCGGAATAGCGTCGTCTCCATTATCCGCTGTTGAAGGCTTTTTTGCCGCACACAAGAACGACCAAGCTGTGCCGTCCATGTGGCTCTTCGGAAAATCGAAATCTCGAAACCAGATAACCGCACCAAACCACCCTTGTTGCTTGTGCAACCGACACGTTTGTGTAATTTATTTTTGACTGTCTGCATATTCTGATAGTAAGTCAAAGAAAACGTGAA
>BGPR01050513.1:0-11047 GCA_013235015.1 Araneus ventricosus
TTTTATTCTTTAATCTTAATAATGTTAACTCCATTTTTAGCTGCTATCCAAAAGAACTCAAATTAAATAAAACTAATAATGAATTAAACAAATGTAATTTTTTGGATCTAGAAATTGAAATCGGGAATTCAGATATTTTGGTTGGAATATATGACAAAAGAAAGGCATTTAATTTTAAGGCTATTTCACTTTGCAACTTTCAGACAAATCTTAATTTTAAAATTATTAAGAACTCTATTTATTCTCAAATTAATAGGATTAAACACATCTTTAATAACCACTCTTTTTTAGTCAAAGCCCTAGGTAATTTAAATAATAACTTAAAGGATAACGGATTCCCTTTTTGTTTCCTTAAAACTTGATCTTTTTTAAAATTAGTTTTTATTCTCCTGAGAAATAGTTCAAATTTTTATTCATAGATGGAGCTACTGGTTAGCTTCTAGATCGTTGATTGTTTTGCATCTATTGCGTCACTTTTCTGCTTGGCTTGCTTCTGAAAGAAGGTAAATTTTTATCTCTTTTTTTTTATTATGGATTTTAAAAAAATTTGGATTTATGTTCTTTATTTGGTGGCCGGACAAGATTCAGACCACAGGAAGGAATAAATTTTGACTTTTTGTCGTTCCTTTTCACAGAAAATCTTGTTACTTTTTGAACTAAAAATGGCGTGTGGTTTCTGATGAGTGAGCCATTTTAGTTCCTTTTCATTTTGAATAATTTCTTAAAAAATTGTTCTTAGTATTGGTAAATTTTGGTTTTTCTGTAGTTCTTGTTGTATTTTTTAAAAATTTCTGTTGAAGCAATTATTTTTTGCCGCTGCGTTTGCACGCGAAAACGTCTATTGTTTTCATTATTTTTCATTCTATCATTGTTTTCTTTTAATTTATTTTCTTTTAATTTAAATTCCTTTTATTTGTTTTTGTATTTCGTTAGATTTGGCTGCATATGCGCCTTTCTATTTAATGCAAAATATGTTATTGTTTTTATTTTAATCAAAATTTAATTAATTAATTTTGCTAAATTTTAAGAATCATAACTATTATATATATATATATATATATATATTATCAACACATTAGAATCAGCAGTATTGGGACGTCACTTCCAAAGCGGTTATTAAGAGGTGCAGCAGGCTGTAAGGAACTCCTTCGCTCGCTGGGCACCGTTTTTAACCACGATGGTTTCTTGAAATTGATTTCTTTGTTGAGAAAAATGTCTCAATGTCGGTGGTGAATAAATGGAAAAATTGTAAAACGTGTTCTGCTGACATGTATTAATATATTTTACTTAATAAATTTGTTATGCAAGTCAAATTTTAGTACGCATCAAAGATTCTGGTAGAACGAGAAATTTCATCCATAGCGATGAATGTTAAATTCCAATGAATGTTCGTCCGTAGAGATGAATGTTCCGTTCCGATGAATGTTCGCCGTAACGATGTGTTTAAAGAACGTAACTTCACTTGAAATGAAGCACTGAACTTCACTTGAAGCACTGAAGAGGTACAGCAGGCTGTGAGGAACTTCCTTCGCTCGTTGGGCACCACGATGGTTTCTTGAAATTGATTTCTAGATGCGAAAAATGTATCAATGTCGGTGGCGAATAAATGGAAAATAGTAAAACGTATTCTTCCTAATATATTTAACTTCATAAATTTGTTAGATAAGTCAAGTTTAAGTGCGCAGCAAAGATTCCTGAAGGACAAGAAATTTCATCCTAGGCGATGAATGTTTGTCCGTAACGATAGGTTTAAATAACATGACTTCACATGAACACTTGCTGAAGAAAACACTCTCTCACGTCCGCCACAACAGAAACATATCTTCAACAACAGTATACGTTTAACTTTACTATTTTGTTAAATAATTTTACATCTCTCTTACTTGATATATTTCACTCGTTAACAATAAAGAATATCCTAAAACAAACGAAAGTGCAAAAATTAGGTCATGCAAATATGAAATCTATCTTTCTTCCACATTTTTAAATTGAAATAAACGATTAAAAATTGCATTCATACTAGCGTAAAAAAGCGAACTTTCCTGTCACGTAATGAAACCGTTGAATATTATTTTAAAATTTAATATAGTTCTGCCTTCTCTTCCCTTAATAAAATTCATTGAAATTTCACTGTTCGTCGAAACTGCCAGTTTCGGCGGAGGAGTTATTTTTAGGACCGCAAGAGAGAGAGAGAAAGCATAGTGCAAATATTTTCACATTTTATGTACGAGATATGCGACTCTTTGTGCGTTTTTTGAGTATTATTTGTAAAGAGATATATTGCAAGAGTATCATTCATAAGGTGACCAACCTTAGACAGTCATTTCTTTTGTAAGTTCTGTCCTCCTTCTAAAGGGTACAATAAATTATGTTACAAATTTTCTTTTTATGCATTTATCATATTATAGTCTATTTTGCATTATCATTAAAATAATTACTAATATATTTCGTTAATTTATAATTTTTTTAATCTTAACTTTATTTGTGTCCTTCTTTTTTAAGGAGAAAATGTAGTCTCTTTCAGCACTTCAGTAACTTTTTAAAAATCACAGAAATTCCACAGAACTTCTGAGTGGTAGAAAATTTGATTAGTTAAGGGTACTCGTTTATAAAGGAATAACCGGCAATATTTATTATCCAAAATTTATTAAGGTGATGGTATGTGGAAAACAGGACTTTGCCTGGAAAATCAGTAAATGTGAATCTATGTAGAAAACAGGACTTTAACTGGAAAATCAGGAAAGATGAAATCTGTGGGAGGAATTTTGCAATTGCATTGAGGGTTAATGGCAACTAAATGTTAAGAGTCGACAGTTTTAATTGCAGGTTAAAAGTTCTTTACTGATTAAGCCGATGAATAGCTTTCCTTCAGCAATAGTTTTTCTTTCTTCTGATTTGCGACAGATAGAAAGACGTTTCTGCCAGTCCTATATTGAAATTCAATATTTGCAATAAGTTTCTAAGACAGGAAAACATGTGTTACAAAAAAAGTGTGATGGGTGCTCGTGAATGTCACGTCAGTCAGTTAAAAGCCTGGAAATGCTGGGATGAAGATGATGACGACTCAAGTACGAATGCTGATGATGAACCTGAGATGCAAAGACCCAAACGAACTGTGCGTAACCCACTGAGTTATGAAATATTTATGTTGGACAGATAGAATTTTTTAATTTCATATTTCACTTCATTTTATCTTTTATGAATGTATTTTTCTTTTTTGTGTTGATATTATTGAATGTAAGCTAAAATTTGTTTCAATTGAGGTCAGTTGAAAAATCAGGATGGTCGAAAGCAAGCATGTTAAATATTTATGCCTGCCAAAAACATGACTGCAACTTATTTATTGTTATAACATTGTATGATACCAGATAAGTGGCAACAGCTAGATGTTGACCTACTTTGAATTTTGATTTAAAAATAAGAGACAAGTACGAGTACGAATACGGTTGAACGGTGTTACGATGTACGCAGATAAGAAGTGTAATAGTTCTGTTTTAGTGTTCTAATAAATGTTTGTTTAGTCTTAAAACAAGTCTTATGACTGTCAATCGAGAAGCCAACATAAATCAGAAGTTGGATTAATTAGAAACCTGTGACTGAAAATCTCATCGACAGTTAAGTAAGACGGAAGGAGTGTGAATCTCAAAGTACTTTACGAAATTGTTTTTTGTCGTTATACGTAAATAAAAGTGTAGTAAAGTGCGAAAATGTCTATCTTCGCTGGAGCAAGGAAGTGCGGCTGTTGGCTTTTCGATTGACATTCATAAGACTTCTTCTAAGACTAAACAAGCATTTACTAGAACATTAAAACTCAATTATTACACTTCGTATCTGCGTAAATCGTAACATCGTTCAATCGTATTCGTACTTGTTTCGTCTCGTCTAATTTTTAAATCAAATTCAAAGTAAGTCAACATCTGCCTGTTGCCACTCATCTGATATCATACACTGTTATAACAATAAATAAGCTGCAGTCATGCTTCTGTCAGACATAAATATTAGATATGCTTACTGGAGGATAGTTCAGAGGGCAAGTAAGAGCAGTGGAGTGTTAATTAAATAAATTTATTATAAAAAAAATCATAAATGATTAAGGGACAATTTAAATAAATTCTTAAGTAGTAACATTTAAAGAGAGACGATTCCCATTGTCAAGGGGGAATACAACACAGCGGTCCGTTCGCTTAGGCGATCCGAACGAAAATGAACTCCAGTCAACTTCGCACTCCCAAGGACACGAAAGTGGACAGATAAAGCTCAGTAATCTCTGCACCCTCAAATGGCGCGAAAGTTTAAATGTCATTTCACTGTGTGAAGGTGTGTTTCAATATTCCAATTGATATTTCAAGTTTAAAATATAATCTTGAATTTAACTCTGATAGATGTTTCTTAAGAATGGGGAAAGTTTTTCAAAATTTCTTAACAGAAATCACATCAAAAAAAATAACTAAATTTGGAAAAAATTCATTTACACATTTTTGACGTCAGCAAAAAAATCTTTCATGATTTGGCAAGAAATTAAACTACAGAAGGAAACATTTCGTCTAGTATCCTCCGTTAATGAATCAAGAGTATCTATCGTATTTATTTTCAACATTATTGTTCCTCAGATGCACGAATTATTTTGCAAAAATAATACATTTTTTTTATTTTTAATTAAAACTTTTACTACATTATTTCGGAGTTCGAATGGTGAATAGTGCACACATATATGATCGCAAATAGATTACCTAACTTGACGATGCCGGATTACATGAATATTTACACTAGATCAACACACTGAAGGTTAGAAGCAGCCGTTTTAAATTCTCCAACTGTCCGCCAAAATTTTCATTCTTGTATATTTCGAAGAATTGCTAGAAATTCATCTGAAAAAATTATAAAGAAAAACATAATATTTCGCAAAACGAAAAGCTTAATTTCCGATTTCCAATCTCCCAACTTCGTTTACGAATTCTAAAGTTACTTATTTTGACGTAATTCTTGCAGTTTTGTGTGAAGTTGTAAGCTTCTGGTATCTTTGAACATTTATATAGTATTTTGTTGATTTAAATTGAAAAATTCAATTCATCATTAATTAATTTTTTAACAGAACTTGATTTCTTTCTGCTCAATCGCGAGTAACTTGCAAGAGTCTGCATTTATCAGTACTCACAAAATTACAATCAAATGTCTAGTTTTATCAGCAGTAGCAAAATAACAATTAAATATCTCGCCATCATCAATATAATTCATATACTTTTATGTCACCAAACTCACCAAGCATTAAAAAGATCGAAACGGCCACAGGGATAATAAAAAAACCAAAGGTCACTGGAATCGGAAACAGAATTAAGAAATGAATATACTTTCAAATAATACTAATAATTAATCAATACTAATAATTGTTCCAAAATGCCAAGAATAGGGCTTTTAGAAGATTTTACTCCAGAAAGCTGTCACAGGCAATGAGTAAGATCAGTGCATTCTGGATTTCGTCTTTAGTTCACGCTAAGTAAAATATAAACACATAAGCATCAAAAAGTAACTTTATCAACCAGCAAGGCAACAATATGGCTCCCCTCTCGCAACCATCGTATTTTTTTTAAATTCTGTTATTTCAATATTCTTAATGTCAAACCAACTTTTACTTTGAAATATGAAAGTTTTGCCTGCAATTATTATTTATTATGGTGTGAATTTTTAAGCTTCAGCTATTATTTAAGATTATATGTTAGTCTTATTGAATCTAAAGTAATACATTCAACTAATTTTTTAAATGTATAAATTCGTTTCTCAAGTCTAATAAAATATTTTTTACTTCACACTCCCGCTTTGGTGACACCCCAGACATTGGCTCCACAGGTAGTTGCCCGGTTTTCCCGGGCTCGGGCCGCCTCTGTATAAACATATGCTCCTCCATTTTTCACTTCATTCCTATTTTTGTGAAATAAAATACGCTCTTCGCATGCGTAATATCGCGGAATGATTTCAGAATCCGAGAATCGTCAGTGCATCTTTTTTAAAGATGTCAAGGGAACACGTCAGATCTGAAGAAAATCTAACAAAACTGTTGATTATGACTACGGCGTAACGAAAAAATTCACAAACAGACGAAATGCCAAACGTTCAAGTTAAAATAGGACCTTGCTTTGCTGGATGAGTAAAGCAATTATCTATTCATTAATCTAGACGAGTAAGAAATTCGTTTGAAGTAAGAAAAGGATAATGAATATAACTCTTGAATGCCGTTTGTGGACTTTAAGCAAATGCTCGCTTTTTTCTTCTAATATTGGGAATAAGACTGAAGCTCTAATGCCTGTTTTTGCAATAGGAAACATACTGAAAATTATATTAAATTAATTTACAGCATAGATATGGTACTCTGCATGTTGATGAAAAATAAGAGAAAAGTTATTTTTCACTTGCCTTAGCATATCTTTTTAACGTAGGACTACATTCCTTCCATTGGGGTCTCAGGAAGAAATTTGATTCACACGCCAAAACACCAAATAAACGTTGTATGGGAGATACTCTATATCTCGGTAACTACAGTGAAACCTCTCCGAACTGCCACCCCTCTTAACGGCCAATTTTTCGTGGCACGGATTTTTCGGCCCATAGACCTAATGTTAAAATAACCCCTAGCAACGGCCACCCAACCCCTCTGAACGGCCGCCGGGTGGATTCGCCCATCCCATTTGACAAACGTATCGGTTAGAGATTTACTTTTTAAACTGAAAAACGAACTTGAATAAATGGATTTTCCGAGAAGGGTAAAAACTTAAAACAGTCACAAATTGTATCCTTTTTTCAAAAAATGGAAAAAATTATTAAATAAAGTACTATTTTCTCTTTAGATAAGTCTCAAACTTCATTTTAAATAAGAAATATGTGTCAGATTTATATTATGTATTATAGCAATTATCTTGTAATTAAAACGAAAACCCTTCAGAGCGGCCAATTTTTCTCGGAACGGAGGGGTGGCCGCTCAGAGAAGTTTCACTGCACATATGTTAAAAAGATAACTAAATTCTTATTTTAGAGATAAAGGGTAACAACAGAAGTTTAAAAATAATTTAAAATCGGAATTGTAGTTCAGCGACTACTGAGTCGCAAAGTTGGCCAGTCACACGCATGAGGTTCGCGCGCACAATTGGCTGACTCTCTCGCTTGCCACGTTTTCGTGATTGAGCTGAAAATTTCGTTTCGACAAATTTATTACAATAATGGTTCCAAATGTAAATTTACAAAGAAGGAAACGCCAACCAGATGCCAAAAGAGATATAGAGAAGTTAAGAAAAGAGTTGTTGAAGCAGGACTGACATTGAAGGACAGGAATTGACACTGTAATATATTTTATTAAAAAATAAAATAATTTTCATTGTAACCTTAGTTTCATTTTATTTCGCCAATTTTCCATACATTACTCTTTCAGAGAATCAGAAGAGATTTGAGAGTAACTTCGAGAAACAAAAGAGAATCACGAGTAATTTCGAGAAACAAGAGTATCGCGAGTAACAAAGAGAAACCGAAAAACTTGAACCCAGTTGTTTGAAAAAGACAGCCTCCCGTTATTTCATTTGTTGTTCTGTCTATGCTCTTCAGAGTACCATATTTTTTCTGCAATGCTTTATTAATAGTTACTACTTTTAATGTATTGTATATAAGCCTTTATTTATCATTGTTTTCGGATATTTGACTGTATAATATTTGTTTCAAGTAGAGTTTTGAGTGTGTTTCCGAATGGCAGTAATAAGAAAAAGTTTCGTTTAGCACAGAGAAAATCCAGTAAATTTTGGTTTTAGATAGCAAGGAATATTACAGATTTGTTGAATATATTTGAATTAAACTTAAATTAAAATACGTATATTCTCTATGTATTTACAATTCGATTTTGTATGTAAATCAGGACTCCAAATTTATGAGTGTGTATGATTTATCTATGACATTTTTCATAATATTTTCTGCTATTTTTATTCCGACATTTTTCAAAATGCCTCTGAAAAGGAAATAAAATTACTAATAAATAATTTGTCAAATAATGAAGATGGTTATGATTTTCAAATGATTATTCGGATTGGGCGCCTGATGAGATTATGAATAAAAATTTCGATGAGTCGGAAGACAGTGACACAAATGTGCCAAACATTCAAACAGCTTCAACAAATAAAGCCTCTGAAAGCATAACTGTGTGGCAATTCCGACAAAAACTTGAAAGATATCAAAGAAATTTAAAATGTCAAAAAGGCAGATGTTTTTTTTTCAAAAAGAGAAGAAGAGATGTAATATATATTTTTTCTGCCTTCATCAATGATTGAAAAATGAATTCAGCAAAATGTATAGAGACTCAACGCAATAAGTACCTCCTTAAAATGTTTTATTGCATCAAGAAGAACATATGCTTCTATATGCAGAAAAAAAGATGAGAGTGTAAATTCGAAAATCGCAAAAGAAATACCGTATCAAACTCAAATATGTGGTATTGAACCATATTTTAATATAAATAATATTTTTTTCAAAAAATTCCATTAAATCGCTTAACTAAGTAATATGTTGTTGGGTTTACACAAATGACAGACAGCTCAAGTAAAGCTGTATTCCTAATTTTTGTTTAAAATTATGCGACTGGCATTTTCCATTCAAGTTTCAGTTCCGACGCAGAAGCTCATTCATAAAGATTTTGTAAATAAATATATATTTGCAATTTTGGAAATACTGTGTAATTTCTTGAATGAATCTACTTTCTGTTGAGTCAAGGACTCTTAAGTTTGTTTGCTTAATTCTCTTGAATTGACATTTTGAACAGTTTTTCTTTTTTTGGAATTTTGTGATATTATGCAATAAATTTTTGTATAACAAATTAATTATCTTTAAATGTTCTCTTAATTCCTTATCGAAGTCTTGAAACTTATATGCTTTTAAAATAATTAAATCGTATCGGGAGAAATTTTTTTTCTTAACTATATCTCTAGTTTCCGATTGCCAACAAACAATTTATTAGCCGAAAATTATACTTTAAAACAAAACAGGATTTTTTAAAATCCTATTTATAATTATATATATTTTCCATGATTTATTCGAGAAAGTAAAACAAAAAACTACTTAAAAAATCAGACATTTAAAAGCTTGAATTCTTCCTTAATATTTCTAGATTTATGTTTCACCGATAGCTCAAGTTTGAACTGTTGCAATAAATTTCACATTTTTCATATGTAAGGCGGTCACATTGTGACACCTTTTTAACGAATATTTCCGTTATATTGATTACACTGCTGAATAATGTTCCACTGTGTTTCCTTAAAAAGTAACTCAACTGCTATTCTCAGTGGTATGACAAAGAAATAATTTCTGAAATTGCTTTATAATGAGATGTCTAAGACTGAAATAATCTACTGAAGAAGAAAAGTTGTTTAAAAAGTTTAAAGATAGGTCAGGCAAGCCGAAACAAATCATTTTTGGAAACGTTAATGTAACGATCCGGGGCGGACTCTTTGTCATTAATTTGAGAAAAAGAAGATACACCACATAAAAAGTACAAAACAGATTTAATGGAATATAAATTAACGATACCACACTACAACTGCATGAATAACAACACCATACGTCATACGTAGCATGACAGATGCGGCGATGGCCAGCCGGACGCAATACCAACAACAATCTCTTGGAGCACCTAAAGTCAATATGCAAAACACTTGCCATTAGGAGCGAGAAACGCTCTGCTCATTGCTGTTCATGCAGTTGAATTGTAGTGCTATTGAAAGTTCGCATTTCGTCAAATCGGTGCTACATAATGTCGAATACCATTCCATTTTTAATTTACTGACAATGAGCCTTCTATAAGGCCAGCTCTTCTTTGTTTCCCGAACCCATATTGTATTGCAAAAATGGCTGGTTTCTGTAATCCTGACCTGCCCTTTAAGTTTGGAAATGACATTCGGAACGCCCTGTTTAACGATTCGATTGTTTTTCAGCAAGGATTTCAATTCTTAACTGACATTCCATTTCGTGATTGTGTGTTTCAATTTTATATCTATACTAGCTGATATGCCCGGCGTAGCTCGGGATAAAAAATATTTTCAAGTCCAAGTACTTATAACACTTTTCAATTTACTAACTGTGCTTTTCGCGGGAGCGTCTTTCGTTAATCAACTGACCCTTTGAACCATCAGTGAAACATCCTTCTTCTTTTTCTCTCCTTAGTTTGAACCACCTGGCAAGAATCTCGTACTCCTTCGTATTCCAGTTTCCCCCTCCCCATCATTGCTACGGCAACAGCAGAAACTCTTTCATATCTTGTATTTTGAAGTAGACTTACGTCTCTTCATAGTGGTCTAATGGTGTAAAATTTGATGCGGGAGAGGAAAAAAGTATGACGCTTTTCGTGATATTTTTAAACTCTTATAGTTCCGCAACCACATAACATAGAGAGTTTTAGTTTCATTTAACAGAGAAAGGTAGACATTAAAGATTGCAAAAATAATTTTAGAATTTGTGATTATGGTTTAGTCACAGTCGATTTGCAAAATTTGTGAAAATCACGAAGAATTTTGATGACGTCACAGCAACCGACACGAAGAATTTTGATGACGTCACAGCAACCGACGCCCGCGGACGCATCGGTTTTGAGCGGTATATTAACTGGATTTTAACAGATCAATAATCCAGATTAATTCATTTAACAGAGGAAGGTCAAAGAGCATAGATCAAAGTCACATAGAGCTACTTTAGTCACATAGGACAACTTTAGAAACAGAAAGTCCCAGTTGAGTAAGGTTATAAGTCTATGCCCCTCAAACCCAGAGGCCGTTTCGCAGAGGCAGCCTCCGGTCGATTTTTTTTTTTTTGACATTATCTGGACAACAATTCTCATATCGTTAGTGTTTTTGTCACTGACCGGAAAAAAAACCTCATATTGTTCTATTATGTTGTGGTGCAAACATACTGAAACAGGTATATGCTACAAAATAAAAGCTAAATAAAATTTCTGCCTTTCGGTTCATATTCAAAGAAAACAATATTTTTACCATTATGAAAGTTATGATAAAAATATTGTTTTCTTTGA
>BGPR01050514.1:0-11046 GCA_013235015.1 Araneus ventricosus
GTGAATGACATTGTGAATCTTTCGTTAATTTTTCAGCATGCTTTTTCACTCTTTTTGAAGAGTATATACTTTACAACTTATCGACCTTGAATTAACGAGTTTAAATTTACTTCAGAAATGTTTCAAGACTCTTAATTTTTTTTTCTCTCTGTATTTTCTTATGTCTGAAAAAGGCAAGATACATTGCATATTTTATCTATTAAAAAATCTATATAAAAATGTAAATTTTGTATAGTAAATTGCATAACAGCCTCAAGGTTCGTCAGGAGATTGCCACTGTTAATCACTCCTTAAAATTATTTTGTTGGAATCAATAAAGATTCTACTACGCACACCCAACCAGACTGCAAACCAGAGATCTTATCTCTGGAGTCAGGGGTGTGTCGTAGAGTAAAGTAAAGTGTACAACTTAAGGCGACTCAAAGGAAGAGTACTATTTTCAGAATGTACGATTTCCAGGAACAACATAGGGGCGTTAGTGACGTCCGATAACATAAAATAATGAAGTAAATGCCATTGATGTCATCTTCATCAGTAAGAAGAAGCATCAAGCATGGCTTTTAAAGAGATGGCATGAAATGTCAAATAGAAACTCCGATCTGCAACGAAGCAAAGTAGCAATTAAACGTTGACAGGGATGAGTGCAATTTAATGCATATAAATATGTAAAAGAAGCACTGGAAATCGAGAAATTTGACGATGAAATTTGTCTTTACGGATATTGGATAAGAACATACTATAGTTCTACAATATTATTTAGTATCTACAACGAGATACGTTATCTAAAATGATTGCAGAGTATCTTGTGCTTCTAAAACTGAAATTTTATGACTTAGTTTAGGATATCAAGGTAATTATTTAAAATTAATAGAGCGAGAAATAAATTATTTTACGTTTTCTAATCAGTCGGTGAATTTTGCTGTGGGAAAGTGCTTTCTTCCATTTTGGCTTCTCTTCATTGATTTTTCCACTTTCCAGAAATATGATACTTGCCACGAAATAAAAAAAAAATGTGATTCATTTTTCAATGAACTTTACTTATTCCTTTGTATTGAACAAAGAATAATTTAAATTTTAGTAAGGTTAAATAAAGATAATATAATGAAAATAATGGTAAATGTATTACCTGTCTTTCATCCGTATAGTTACAAATGGTTACTCTGTAAATTTCAAAGTCTTCCAGAGATTGGTTTCCAAAAATATCGAAAACTTCCTTCAAGGCTTCCCAAAATTTCACCTTTACCTTCAAATCATGTATAAAAAAGGAATAATTTGCCAAAACATAATGTAAAAGATATTCTATAAACAACTTGGAATGTACGTTCTACAAAATAAAGAGACCGTATGTAAGCCAACGACAAATTTGCTACAGTATAATTAATGTAAGAAAATTTGTTTTCGGTTTTTACATCAATATCAGCGAATTAATCGACTCCATCAAAAGTATGAATGCACTCAGTGCAATATGATGCCGGCAAGAAATGGAACCGCCGAATTTGCAGTTTGAACTCAACTGTCAGGAATAGCGTGCACGTGCTTGTAATGGTCTCTTAATTGAAAATATCGATTCCTGAAATAGCTGACGAGAGCAAATAATACTCTCAGGTTTGTGTGCAATTTCGTCAGATATTTTAAAGTTGTTGACCGGTTTTTTGTAGCTCGAACAGAAGGGACTGTGTACTAGGGTGGGCCAAAAAAACTCTTTTTCGAAACTCTATATTGCGGAAAACATGCCTCTAGGGTAGATTAGTAAAGTACAGAAAAAAATTTTCTTTTGCTTACATCTGGCGGTAGCGCATCGACCCTAAACGTTTTGAAAATATACGATTTTACTAATTTTTCTAATAACTAGAAAAATCAAATGACTTCTATAACAAGTAGCTATAGGTATAGTTTAGTACAACAAATTGTGCGAAAGATAAATGAAAGAAAAAATAATACATTTTTCAATTTGTTAATAGTGCATTACACTAAAGAAAAACACATTTTTTTTATAAAGAATTGACAAATTTCCATTGAAACAAAAAGTTGTTTTTGATTGTGTAAAATTTCAATTTGTAATCAAATGTAGTCCTTTACTTGCCTTCAGTTTCTTTTAATACTTTGAAATAAGATTTGCTTTAAAAACCTGGCATTGAAGTTCTTGAAAGAAGTGTAGTTCTTATAAAACCATCTTTGGAATTCGAACCGACGACTTTATGTGATGCCTTTTTTATCAGCTTCACACATCGTTCCACTGCTTAGGTATGACATGGGAACTTGTCAAAGCAGCCGCTGTTCTACCTGATTGGACTTTAGACCAAATCTCTTGATTCTTTTTCCAAATCTCTTGAGAATCTTCGCAGAAAAGGTGGTGGTGAAAGTGTAATAGTATTCCAGCGAATAATTTCAATGTAGTCTGTAGCTAGAAAATTGGTTTTTGGTGGTTGGAAACTCCTAATTGACTTTCTATTAGAATCTAAGTTTCTAGCTTTTATAATTATTCTGAAACCTAACTCTCTTATATGATCCCTTTTATCCACTGTCATACACAAAAGCAAGTTTTCTGGGTGGGCAAATAATTCATTTCTCTGAATTACTAGATCAATGACTTTTAACAAGTTTTTTGGCATGAATCTTGACGATTTTATTACTTCAAATACATGTTCTGGTCCATTTGTGAAGTACTTACTTTTCTTAATATGAAATCATACAGTCATATATGACTTGAGTATAAAAGAAACCAAGATCTTGTGTTCATCTGTTGGGTTTTCATTATTTTAATGCAAACGGAGAACTGTGTTTGTCGGTGTTAACCATCTTGAATGGGAAAGTGGACCAGGTTCTCGAACAGATAAATCTTCGGGAGAGCTACCTGATTTTATAGCATAACTTATGTCCAGCAGATACTGTCGATCTTAGTTTAAAATATTCCGTTCAATTTCTGGAATCTCACGCTCATTACTTTCAAAATTTACCACTGGGAGTTTCTCACATTTACTGAGCTGTGTGCCAGTCGGACCACTAAATTATTTTGGCCCAGTCGTTTAACTATCTAAATTTATGAAAAGATGCCGAAATGGCAATTCATTAAAGTGTAAGAGGCACAAACCCCCACTGAAGTGGTCTTTTAACTTGTTTTTCAATTTAGCAAATAACATCTGTTTTCCACCCCGTATTGGTAATAGTTCCATTACATCCATTTACGTCCAGTTCAAGTGATAAAAATCCAGTTTCATTCAAATGCTATTGGTAATGTTCTGAGCAGACCCAGAAGAGTATGCAACGTGACCAATGAACACAGAACCTGGTTCATGTAAAATGGAATAATAATGTTCCTTTTTTATGGTTCTTCAAAACTTCTTTCAGTTTTCTTTTTCAATCACGAGCGTGTCTTCCCATGTCACACTCAAGCAGTGGAACGATGTGTGAAGCTCATAACCAAAGCATAACAAAAAGCCGTCGGTTCCAATTCCAGAGATGGTTTTATAGGAACTACACTTCTTTCAAGATCTTCAATGCCAAGTTTTCCAAGCAAATCTTACTTCAAAGTACCAAAAGAAACTGAAGGCAAGTAAAGGATCACATTTGGTTACAAATTGAAATTTTACACAATCAGTAACAACTTTTTGCTTCAATGGAAATTTGTCAATTTTTGTTAAAAAATAAGTTTTCTTAGTGTAATGTGCTATTAATAAATTGTAAAAGGTATTATTTTTTCATTTACTTATCTTTCCTACACTTTGTTCTACTAAACTATACCTCTAGCTACTTGTTATATAAGTTATAGGTTTTTTTGCATGTTATAAGAAAAATTATGAAAATCGTATATTTTCGAAAAGTTTAGGGTCGATGCGCTATCGCCAGATGTAAGCAAAAGAAAAAACCTCTTTTTTGCATTTTACTTATCTGCCCTAGACGCAAGTTTTCCGCACTATAGCGTTTCGAGAAGGGAAAAAAATGTTTTTTTTGGCTCACCCTGCTGTGTAACTTTTATTTGGCTTTGTAACCGTCATTACTTTCGATAAAATGCTTGAAGTACTTTTGCTTAGATCTTCAGTCTACGACTGCAATTCATTTGAATAAATGGTACGTCTTTTTTTCCCTAGATGGAAGAAGATTGTTTAAAGCCTTCGTGTATTCGGGAAATGTAGGAAAACATACGCCTAAAGTAAGATGAACCCTGACTACTCTGTGAGAGAAGAAGAGCAGTTCATCTCTAGACATGGAATCATTTATTTTTTGTCGTGTTGAATATATTAAAATGAACGAAAAAATTATTTTAGATTTTTGGAAATTCCGTACTTCTTCTGATCAATGTGCTTTTTGTAATTTTGTTCACAACTCCGCGTTTTTTAATCAGTTTTATCCTTACTCAATACTTACAGATTTCGACGGTCAACTTATTCGGAGTGAGTGTGGATTGTATTTAAAAAGCTTATAGAAGGTTCTAAACTAATTTATGTAGATGAAATTAATTTAAATATACGGGAATCAGTCAAAGTATTCTTACCATATAAGAAGCGAGAAGTCTTGGATATTTGGCTACGCTAGTGTCATAATTATTTAACACGAATTTTCTGTTTCTATTGACGACAGGAGATAACAAACAACCTGGAATTGTTTTATTTTCTTACATGACAAAAGAATTTGATATTCTAGATAAGTTACGCCGGAGAAATGATGTCTCAAGAAATACTTGTAATTGGATTAAGTTGTTCATTCCAATCTTTGCAACAAGCCCAGCTAAAAAAATCTGCAGAAAAATAATTTTTTTGAAGTTTTCTTAAAGATTTTTGCAGAGTTTTTGAAGACAGAAAAAATCTGCATTTTTTCTTCAATTTAATCTGCAGAAAATTTTCTTATTATATTTTCTCTAAATATTCTGCAGATTTTTTGAAGACAGAAAAAATTTGTATTTTTTCTTCAATTTAATCTGCATAAAATTTTCTTATTATATTTTTCTCTAAATATTCTGCAGATTTTTTCAATACAGAAAAAATCAGCATTTTTTTCTTCAATTTAATCTGCAGAAAATCAGCAAAAAAATTTCTTATTATATTTTTCTCCAAATTATTCTGCAGATTTCGTAAGACAGCAAAAAATCTGCATTTTTTCTTCAATTTAATCTGCCTAAAATCTGCAAAAAAAGTCTTTTTTATTTTTTCTTTAAATATCCTGTAGATTCTTTAAGACTTTGCGTTTTGTCTTCATTTCAATTTGCAGTTATTTAGCAGATTTTCACAACATCATAAAACTTGACCAATATCTGTTGATTTTCTGAAGATTTAACTGCAATTTAATAATATCTGCGTTTCTCTAAATACATATTTTGCACCATATTCTCTAATATTGAAGCTTTATTTTCCAAAGGATATAAAACAAAATTAGAATGCAATTATCATTATTGTTTAATTCTACAGTAGACAGGAGTTTCAAAAAAATTCCCAATCGAAAATTGTCTTAGGCATTAAATTTTTTAAATATGATACTAAAAAAATGAATTCTAAATTAATCTTTAAAATAAATATTTGAGGTTTTACCATTCTAAACTTTTCCCCCATAATTTAATTAATTTCCAATCAGTTTTCCAACTGTCTTTCTGACTAGCTATTTTTCTCCAAAAAGAAAGGAAAAGTGGAGCTTGCACCCTTTGGATGGAGAGTAGGCTTACCAGAAAAATAGGAAAAGAAAACAAATTTTTTGAAACGGAGAATCCAAATTATTGAACAAAAATATTAATACTTTCATCTGTTACTCATCTCTACGACTTTGAAACACGTATTCTGACCTTGGTTGATTTTTACACCACTAGATGGCGCCTCGAGAGCTATGGTGACCCGATAACTCAAATAGATTAATTTATCCCCTTCTCGTGCATTCCGGTGCTGCGTGGTGGTTAGCGTTCTTGCCTGAAAAATATAGGAACGCGGGTTCCAATTCCGGACAAGATATGCTTGAAGTTTTATCACAATCTGAATCGGCATCGTACAAGTAAGTTGAATCACAAATTAGATTAATTAAATTAATATTTATATTAATTGAAATTAATAATTAAACCTTGACTGTAGAAAAATCTGCCGAAAATCTGAAGGTATTTGGAACATATTTTTTTCCGATATTCTACATTTTTTTCTGCAGAAAATCTAAAGGTATTTGGAACATAGTTTTCTTCGGATATTCTGCAAATTTTTCTGCAGAACATCTGACGAAAACATGTTCCAAATACCTTCAGATTTTCTAAAGATTATTTGCAGATATTTTTAGCAAGAAGTCTATTATTAACGCTTTTGTAATTTTCAAGCACGATAATATTGATGAGGATATGAAAATACTTGGCGCTATTTCAGTTTCAAACATATTATACTTCAAATTTTATGCAGAGCTGCCCAACGATGGAAGTAAAAGAGCGAAAAATCTTATGTTAGAAATGGACGGTACAGGACGGTAGATGGAAATATTGTGGAATAAATGGGTGCAAAACTAATCACAAATACGGTAAAAAAGTCCATTATTAATCCTATAGTAAGCAATTATAAAAAAATATATGTAAAATGTTGTGATTTTTCATAGTAATTCTGTAATCACTATGAAAATATTCAATAATAATCATCTAAAATTATTTTTGCTCTTTTCTACATTTCTTAGATGTCTATTCTTTAATTTGCATCTGATATGTCTTTTCTCAGAAAAGAACATTTATAGAAAAATACAAGAGATAATAGGGGATATATGTACCCTGCGCGCCTAACTACGTAGCAAAATTTCGCGCACCTAACGGAGGGTTAATTTCAATCGAATATCTTATACGTAGCTTGGCCTTAATCGATATACCCTAAAATTAATTAAATTATTTAAATTACTGATAGTGACTGCCCTTCAATCCGTGCTATTTTAAAACCTTCACAGTTTTATGTTCAATGCAATTATGCATCTACGTAATTATTGGCCTGTGATTTTATCTAAAATTTTAGATTAAATTTAAAACGGAAGTATAAAAAATACTTCCAACAACAAATTACCTCTCTCGACAATGCAAACCAAATGTGACTTGTCCTCTGTTTAAAATAATTAATATCATCAACAAAGAGCCCACATGGCGCTTAAAACGAGAGAGTTAATCTGACTATAGGCAAGGCGCAAAACAATAAAAAATGCCATTTATTTCATATAGAGGAGATTCACCAAAATCAGACCACTAGGGCATTTTCACAGTGATAGAGAAGCAATTTTAATGAAAAACAAGTGATAGAAAGTGTTTGTATTTTATTTATCTTCAGAACAACGAATTTAATTTTTATGAAATACATTTTATAGCTGAAAAAATTTGATTAAAAAATTGTGCCATCGGTCCAATCTGGGAAACCGGAGCCCCAGATTGGACCACCCATTTCTTTAAGCACAGTTAAAGAAAATTATCTTTTGATTCGCAAATTCACACCTGCGCACAATGCATGAACCCAAGTATGACATTTTATGCGCTGTTTCACTTCCCCATCTCCCTTTCTCCCACAGAAATGATATAAAACAACTTAACCTTAGTTTTTATTCTTTTTTATACGATATTCTGTTGGCATGTCGTGAATGTAATGTTGCAGAGTTAACGCAGATACCAGGCAGTTAGTTTAAAATAAAAAATAGCTTTAATACAGTTACTTAAAAGAATCATGCTGCTTTCTTCTAGCTTACACACTCACGGACAGCCATTCATTCGACTGCTTATTCTTAAAACACAAGTTAACAAAATACATATAGATTGTAACAACCAATCAACTTCGGCTACGTCATGAAATTAACCAACGAGATACGTTTCATTCAGTGACTGAACAATTTCATTTGAATTTCCAACATATTCGATGGCTTTAGTGTCCTTTTATTGCTTTTTTTATTTCACTTGTTTCACTTTCAATATTTGAGGACTATTTGTGGTGATAACTGATTTCTGAACAATTCCTGAAGTTTAAGATTACAATCCAATTGACTTAAACTGTCCAATTTGGGCAACTGAAGTTGATCCAATATAGGCACTTTTGGAGGAAAAATCTAAACTTTTTTAAAACTATCTTAACCCTTAAAGGCCCGATTTCTGAAAAAACTATTTTAAAATGTGTTTTGACTTTCATTTATCGAACAAAACATGGGAAAAATACTTTTAAAAATCCAGTTTTGTTTTAAATATAGTTTATGTATAAAACACTGTCTGACAACACTAGGCTTCATTTCAGAAAAATATTTCCTTGGTGAAATTCTATAAGGTCAAATACAAATGAATTTTAATAAATAATAGTGCGGAAATCAGTATTTTAGAATAAAATATGGTATTCTCAAGGGTTCAAGCAAATCTGAAAAAGATGCAGCCTCAAGTGAAAAAGATCAGTTTATTTTATTTCTTTATCAGCACTCCGGCTGCCATCTATACATTGCAAATTTATTTATTAAAAATTTTAGTATGTATTCTACTGTCAACAACAGGCACTAGAGCTTCAATCTTATTCTCAAGATTTTAGAAGACAAAATTGGGTGTGTTGCTTAAAGGGACCACTGGGTCTTTAAAGGTTCATAAAATTATAACTAAGTTGCATCCAAACAAATATCCTATCAGGCAATATATTCAGCATATTTTCCTACTTACCTTAAAACAACTTAAGTACTTTGCGGTTTCTGTTAAAATGATTAATTGACGACACCTGAATTTAAACACTTTTTCTCTAACCATAACCACGTAAAACTTTCTCCCAAAAATTATTTGATACATCCCTTTTACAACGTCACAACATAATTTGCCCATGTTTCCCCCAACATATTTAACAGAATTTAAGTTTTGATATTGGTCCAATCAAGGCGCCGGTTCAAATTTGGCGTCTCTCTCCTATGTTCAGAAATAGGATGATTTTATATAAATGATACAATGCATATTTAATTAATTTGAAATTTAAAAGATATAATAACTATTACCTTGTCTGTACTTTCTTCTATAATTTGATACATTGCCTCAGTTTGATCTAAATATAAAATGAAACATAAGACAAAAAAGTATAAGACATGTGTGGCACTAAAAATAGTAAAATTCTTCATGGAATATTGAAAACTAAATAATAGAAATATTGTAGTTTTTAAGCTTTTGCTTTTAACCCACTATCTGCCAAAATTCTATTATTTCACTTTTAAGAAAAAATGAACAATAATAAGATAACATGAATGAAATATGAAAGAAAATGCTATTTCTGATATTTTTTAATTCAACTGATTTATAAACTTTTAGCTAGAATTATCTTTTTAAACTGGATTCTTTTTTCATTTGTACCTTCTATAGAAGTCAGCTCAACATTCAGAAGCAACAATCAAAGCTAAAACTTCACTATTTAGGTGACAATAATTAGAAAACAATCATCCCCAAAATGATGCAACGGAAGATAATGAGTCAACATGAATTCAATCGAGATTTCTCTCACCTGTCGATGTGCTAGAGATCTAAAATTTTGTAAACCTGTGTGTTCAAGTTGATACACTGTTTTAATATTTTCTAACTAAGTTATCAGTTAATCGATGAATTTTTATTCTATGCCTCTGGTACTAAATTTGAGAAATAAATTTCCTTCGAATCCTTCCAAGAAATAGAAAAAAGGAATCTAAGATTCATTTGAATTTGTAACAATGAATTGTTAATTAAAGACAAAGAAGTAGAATATAGTTAAAATAAAAATATCTTTCTCTTAGTATACTAATAAAAGTTCTTAGAAACAGCTAAAATTTAGTTCATTCGAAAAAAGTAGCAAATAATGCAACTAATTTAATTTCATAGAAAAGAATTACCTTTTAGTTATACATGAATTCAAAATCGCTATAGAAATCAATATAATTTCATACAAATACAAAAATAATTTTTTGAATAAACATCTAAACAAATTTTTGAGCCCCGAGAGCATAACATGAATCAATTCTTAAAAAATATTAAACCTGCAGAAACAGATGCTCATAAACAAGAGGTTTTTTGTTGCTGCTTGTTTCGAAATACTAAATTGGAATATGAGTGCGGCTTTCTTCTTTTTACTGATTGATTAAACGGAGAAAAGAATCCCAGTTTACGAACCAAAATAATTACCTCGCGCAGAAAAAGATTACAAGTGAGGATTTACTTTACTTTATTTATTTATTGACCCATTTTTTATGTAATTATCATATCTAGCTAAGTTGTGTCCTTATGGTATATTGTTCTTGGATGGTTGGTCCAGTTGCTAAACTATTTTTATGCTCTTAGGTCAGTGGATAGAAAGTGTTGTCCTGAATTAGATAATACTTGATGAGTCTGCTTTATCAAAACAACATATGTATTCACAATTTCCGAGCAGAACAGATATTTTTTTACGACATAAAATATCTGCACAGCTATCTGCATCACACGCATTATATTCGAATTCTTCTGAAAAACATTTCTTTTTCTGCGTTGCTAGGCAACGTTCAACAAGTAGGGCGTTGCCATTCTATTTTCAGTAATTTTAGAAATATATTGAGGGCAAACGATTATTTTCTTTAATTTCTTTTTCGGTCAAATCATTCTTTTATTTAATCAATTTCTTTTTTTAATATTTTAATAATAATCTTGGAATTAATAATATTACAAATATAAATATTTTGTTAGGTTACAAATATCTCAGTGTAAATAATTTTTCTATTTTATGAAAACATGTTATGACTAGGTTTGGCGGGATTAAATTTAGTGACGAAAATATGAAGCTACAGATGAATCCATTTTTCTGAAGCAAGAAAATGAGAAATGTGAAAAGGAATCTTATTTCCCTGCCAAAATCCTTGTCTGACAAGAGATTTTGAAGTTTTTGCCTTCCTTCATGATATAAAAGTAGAAATGCTTTTTGTTATCTACATACATTGATATAATCCTGCAGTTGGATAGAAACTATAAAGGTTTTAGAGCAGTGTTTCTGAATCTTTTTTGTGCCATGCCCCTAAAATTCTTATGCCTCCTATGTAATATATTCAAGATTTTTAATATTGCTCACCGAAAAAACTTACATGATAGGTTTTAGGAAGAAATCACTAAGAAACACA
>BGPR01050516.1:0-11046 GCA_013235015.1 Araneus ventricosus
TGCTAGTAAATTGGAAATGCCTCTCTGTTCTAATTCCTAGAAAAAATTCAATAGAATATTATATAATATTCCAATGGATTGAAGGAATAATGTAAAGTCCAAGGTTAAAAACATATAATTAGTATTTTTTCATTTCTCTCTCTATTAAAAAACTAGAAAATTACCCGTCATGGTATGACGGGTACAAATTGCCTCTTCATTCGAGAGATTTCCCGTCAAATCTGACGTGTTTAAATAGATAAATATGCTAGAGAAATGTTTAACATTGATTGAAAATAAATAAAATAAACATATTTAGTATGAAAGGAAATATTTTTTATTTACATATTTTTTACATATTTCTTTATTCAAAAAATCTCTTGGTAAGCAACATTCAGTGTAAAGAATTTTTCGTTGTTTTTAACCAATTTTCCTTGTACTTCAGATGTCTGTGTAAATTTTAACGTTGCCAAAAAATATTATCAAATTATATCGTCACAATTGCACTAAATAATCAGATGCATCGTGGCGTCCAAACTATAACACGCGCATGATATACCACTGACGTAATTTACTATCAGAAAACGGAAATTAACTTGAAATATAGGATTATTATAATTTAAAATTTCTCGAGAAATATTGATCATAGCGAGATAAATTTTATATCAATGGATAGCAAATTTTATTTCACTATTTTAGAGCTATTAAATTTGAAATTAGAACGACAATTACTCTCTCAAATTCAAAATTACTGAAATTTAGGTTCTCTAAAAAATGGAATAATGCTGCTTAACGTCTCGCAGTGCTGTGGCGCGAGTTTTATTGTTGGTGACGTCAGAGCATTACCGAATCAATCTGGGCTATTATATTAGTAATTCTTTCTTCAAGAATCTTTCCAAAATTTCAAGCTTCCTCTGCTAAGTCAAGAATGACCAAAAACTTTTAATTTCGATTTGGTTTAGGTTTTAGTTTATTATCGCAAGAGCCAGTATTCACAACGCTCAGGATAAATTGTTAAATTTGAATTTGTCTAAAGCAAAATGAAATTTAGCCTATAAGCAGACAGAAGTTTAAAAGTTTACGTAAATTATTAAGTAAGGGTGTCTTAAGTTATTGGATTCTGTGATTAGACGTTGTGAAGTCATTGTACTATGATATATGCGCACGTTTCATAAAAAAGGACAGGCATATGCGCACCACCAGTTACAACAGCGACACCGTGTGGTGTTAATTGTAACGAGTAAGTCTAAGCTGAGACATGAGCTAGTGAACATGTATATCCAAGCCCTCGAGACTAAGATTTTGTTAATGATTTACTGATGATCTAAATGTTTACCAATTTTCAAAGCCCTGTATTTGTGTTACGTAAATATCTTAATGCTTTAAATTTCATTACTGTAAAAGAGAGTTGGTGTCATATCGCAAGATTAAAAGTAATTTTTAAACAAGTGAGTAAAATTTTATGGAATTTAAAAATGAAAACATGTGGATATGTTCAAAGGGTAACTGAAGTTTTAAAAAATGTATGTGTAAATTGCTAAAAAATAGACATTTTATAGAAGATACGAAACAGATCTAATACAATTACAGAGTGAGCACGAGTAAACATGTTCTTCAATTAACAAATACCAACGCATAAATATGGTATATGCTCTCTGTAGGCGTTGTAGATTAGTATCACCTTTTAAATTCAAGAGGAATTTTTTAAAAAAAAAGATTTCACGTCGGGTAATTTATTTTGCGTTCAAAGATTCAATTCGATTTGCTAGTTTGAATTTTAAAAAATACCCATGATAAGTTTTTTAGCTCCTCTTTAAGAATACATGCATCTTTGAAGAAAAACATTTTTTGCTTTCAGCCAATTGTTATGGATATTGCGATGTGAAAAATTATTCAAGGTGAAGAATGATTCTGAAGTGAAATTTTAATTGTTTAAATTTATAAAGAAACTCTTAAATGCTTTACAATGCTTACTGGACACTACCTGGGCATTTTATTTCTAGACGTAATAGTTCCTAAGCAATCTAAAGAAGATTATAAATTAACAATTTTAATTTTTAGTATTCCACTTCACAATTTACCGTAGATTTGGCATTAGCATGTTTTACTGAAGCAATTAAATCAAAACAAAATGATTGGCGGGCATTGTCTATCGTTTTAGTTTTTAAAAGGATATTAGCCGCTAAATAAAAAGATACAGAGATTATTCTTAAATTACTACATCTAAAATTACTATTTAAAATGATTGCATTACAATACCATGCGATTAATACACTTCTTTGAACCAGGAAAAGAAAGAAAAAATATAAATTGTCACATTTTAAGATATTCATACATTTCTTTTCGGAAAAAAAATTAGTGTTTTTATCGAATTATATTATTTTTATTTATAATTTTGATTTTATTTATAAAATAAAATCCAAAATTGAGATGAACCTACCTTATTGTAACTATTTAAACAATAAATATTATATACGATCGTATATTGAATCGTAGTTAAGTCATTCTTTTTAAGTTAACATTTTTTTGTATTTTACTCCAGAAATTTTCTTATTAATTTATTTTTAAATGTTTCATTATACCTCCATGCATCTATTCAGATTTCTTAAATGAAGTACTTTCAATTATTCAACTATTATCGTTAATTCTAGCAACTATTATTGAAAGTAAAAAAAATTGTGTAATCAATTATAATTAATGGATATTTGTATCTCAATTAGGTCTTTTTTAAAGGTGTTTACGTGTAACTTTGAATTTAATTACGGATTTTTTAAAAAAAATATTTTCGTACCTCGATTCTATTCCTATCTATTCAACCTTTTTCAAAGAAAGTTAATTATTTAAGATTCAAACACTTAATACACTTCAGTAGAAATGTCTACTCCATCGTAATATGCAGCACTTTTTCTTAATCAAAGCCTTTTTTTCTCAATTTTCCTTACCATTCATTTATTCATTAGCAAAACATACTAAGGATTTTATCCATTCGCAAAAAGAAATTATTTTGACATTTAAGTCCGACTGTGAGCCAAAAAGCTATTTTATTTTATTTTTGCCTTATAAATAAAATACTAAATCTCTTCTGAAAAAGTTTTTGTATTTTGAGCCCTGAAATCATTTGCAGTCCGGAAACTAGAAAGTGTATTTCACTTCTGAAACCTTATCTGCAAAACCATTTCTTGTCGTCTTAATGGAGATAGTTGCGTATAAATCAAGCGAAGCATAAAAACTTCAAATGAAGATATCTAATTTAAATATGAAAAGAATAGTCGATGGTGATGGCAAGGGAACTGAACAAAAAATATTGTTGTTTTTGTTTTTTAAAAATGGTCTTGTCACTCTGATGAATTTTCGAGTTTGAGTAATTGCTTGTGAAATATTTTTATTTATTATTTTAACCTTCAAGATAAAAACTGAAATGACGCAGACATTTATGTTTATGATTAAAAATTTATTCTCAAAGGAAAGAATTCCACCGTTTGATTTCATAACTCAGTAAATGTTACAGTAGTTTATTCAAACTTGATTATTATTGAAATATTTCTGAATTAATCTTTATTTCTTAATACACATGTTAAAGTCAGAACAAAAGTTAATACTAATTATTTAACTGATTATTCTTTTCGGTATTTATTGATTGTTTTTTAATTCAAGAAGTTCTGGATTTAAAAAGAGAAAAATCCATAGAATCTGTCAAGTTTTCTTAGCTTCAAACTTCAATCGGATATTTTCATAGAATAGAAAGCATGTTAAAAAGTTGCACATTTTTCTGAATTAAAGTCATTTAATGCAGTATTTAAGTTGATAGAACGTTTGCTTATGCATGCATGTTACAGGCTAAAATATTTCCTTTGCATTTTAAAATATGTTTTTAAAATAACAGAATAAGTATTGAAATATTCTTTTTAATCTTCAATGAGTTTAAATATTTGAGTGAATCATGAAGTTAATATAAGTTTAGGAATGAAAATATTAGTTATAGCATTTGAAATATCAATTTGGCATATTTTTAGCAGGTTCATACAAATATCAAGGATTTTAAATAACTTGAGAGTTGAATAAGATTCTACGTATATGCGTATATTTTGATTGTAGAAAAACTTTCTTACGTGTTTTTTAAACACCATTAATTTCGAGTTAATGAGAAGTAAATGTATACAAGAATAATTTCGAGTTAATAAGAAGTAAATGTATACAAGAATAATTTCGAGTTAATGAGATGTAAATGTATACAAAAATAATTTCGAGTTAATGAGAAGTAAATGTATACAAGAATAATTTCGAGTTAATAAGAAGTAAATGTATACAAGAATAATTTCGAGTTAATGAGATGTAAATGTATACAAAAATAATTTCGAGTTAATGAGAAGTAAATGTATACAAGAATAATTTCGAGTTAATGAGAAGTAAATGTATACAAGAATAATTTTCAGTTAATTAAGAGCAAAACATATCTGTAGAATTCCACACACCATAATATTTTAGCTTTCCACCGTCGTCTCAAGTGATTTTAAAATGCGAGTTTGAAAAGATTACTATTCCGAAAAAACACGAATATAAAAAGTAAACCAACGCTTTTAAGTTATAACAAAAATAATTTTCTGATTTCAAATTCCTACTCTCATTACCCTCAATCTTTAGACTGCAATCAAATTAGCCAAAAAAAATGTTCTACTGTTTAAAAAAATGTGAACTACATCTGCGCTGTTCTTTTCGGATTTTTCTTTCTTCTTTTTTGCCAAGAATGTATTTTGAATGCTAATTATTCGTTCTCGAAGCAGAAAAAAAATGGATTTCTTTAATCGTATAACTAAAATAGCAATGCTTTTCTCCTCATTTGAAAAATAACAATTCATCCAAGAAGAATTATTTCTATGCTAATGTTTTAACATCGGCATAAAAAGCCTTTGTTTATGATAATTAAGTTTCATTTTATTTTTTAAAAAGACCAGGGAGCTTCTAATTAAGATTTGAAATGTATTTTTCTGCAATGAAAATATTTGAATTCTCAAAATACGCATTGAAATTCAAGTAAGAAAGAGGAAGTTAGGAAGCTAATTATTCCATCTTTAACTAAAAAAATAAATTTTTAGCTTCATGAAACTAAAATAACAATGCTTTTCTCCTCATTTGAAAACTAATTCAAACCAAGAAGAATCATTTCTACATTTTTTATGTCATAATAAAAAAAGACTTCGTTTATGATAATTCAGTTTCAATTTATTTTTGGAAGCCACAAAGCTTCCAATTTTGATCTGAATTGTATTTACCTGTATCAAAAATATTTGGATTCTAAAACTGCGCATCGAAATTCAAGAAACAAAGAGAAAAATATTTTCCCCCCAACTAAAACAATTCATTCTACGACATTAAAAGTGATTTTCTGCATAGCAGTACAATTTAAAGGACCATTGGGTAAACGGGGTTCAATATTCTATATTAAAGGGATATAACTTTTATTTCATGAAACAATTGCAATATAATAACAAAATCTGACATTCTGTTTTAATTCGTAATGCTCATTTTATTATCTATAAATAATGAGATTTTATTTTTGGTAAAAACTTTATACATTTATTTCATTTATTAACTTTCTTCAAGGGCGATTTTTATGTAAAAAATAAATGCCAGACATTGTATTTTTAACACTATATAGTGATATACATTCAAGACTTTCTATTCTTAAATTTGTAGTCTCTTTATATTTTATAACAAATTTATTAGAATCCCTACTTTTTCCCTACATTAAGAGAATTAAATACGAATGGAAAAGTAGAATCGAAAAATCCATGCAAGATAAAATTGGATAAAATATTTTTATAAAAATATTTAGTCAAAAAGTTTTGTTTCTCCAATGTGCAATGTGAACAGGCACGATTCTGTTTCATTTTAAGACTACTATTTGTTTTGAATTCGATTACATTACAAAGAAATTAAATTTGAACCCAATTTGTTCATAGATTCGTTTTTTAACGAATAATAAATAAAACTGTTGAAATATAAAACTATTAACCTTGAAACATACAACTATAACTTAATATAAAACTATAACCTCGAAATATAAAACTATTAAAAGTTTATGTTGAAAGTAATTCTTTGTAAATTTTTAAATAATAGCTCAAAAGAAATTTGCTTGTCGTTATTACAAGTTTTTGAAATTTTATCTCATACGAAATCATAGACAGTTTAGAGGAAAAATTACTGTGATAAATTAGTATTCCGATTATAGAAATTCTATAATTCTGATCGAAAGTCAATTACGGCATAGACGGCAGCAATGGGAAATTTTAGTGATTTGGTAAATATCAAAACAAAAATGCTGAAATTCTATTCTCTTAACAGAAAGATGAAAAAAAGTAAACAAGTACTTTTTCGTTCAAATAATTCCAGAAGATTGCTTTATTTACAAGAGTCTATTGATGCATTCTTAATTAGATGCAAGCTTTAAAAAAATAGGGAAAAAGTCAAAAGTGTTTCCGCTTCGACTTTTTCGTGTACTTCCTCCATAAAAGGTTGTCTAGATGATAAAATGCGAACTCATACCTTTTTTTTGAGCTACCGTATATCCATACACTGAGATAGAAAAAGTATTCATCAATGGATTTGGTCCAAAATTTAACACTGATCTACAATTTTGGAGTAAATATTGCATGCCCATCTTACTTATTGTCCCATTCATTCCCCCATTAACTATTAAAAGTTGCCCCATTCATTGCCCCAATTAATTATTCATTGCCCCAATTAATTATTCATTGCCCATTGCCCATTCATTGCCCCATCATAGTCTATTGCCCATTCATTGCCACATCATAGCCCATTGCCTATTCATTGCCCCATCTAAGCCCTTTGCCCATTCATTGCCAAATCATAGCCCATTGCCCATTCATAGCCCATTGCATATTCATTGCCATTTCACCCATCTTACTTATTGCCCTTCTTAGAAATTTTGCTCTCATACATATAGGCAGACAGACAATCTTCCAATTTACAGATATGAACAAAAATTTGATACAGATATACAAATTTTTTGTACTGAAAGAAGATATATAACGTCTCCGGTCAAACACGTATGGCCATTAACAAATATACTTTTATGTATTCCTCGGATCACCCTAATATTTTGACCGAATCTTTTGGCTTTACCTTGACAATCAACGTTTCACTCTAGTGAAATAAGTAATCTTCTTTGGATGCAAATGGTTTTGAATGAATCGTGATACACTCCAAGAAAGAAGTTTTACTCTCTGATTTGAATGAATCAATATATTTCTGTCTTTGTTCCCATACTTATCTCTGCTTTCTACCATCCGAATAGTGTAAAATTTTAAGCAAATTGCATCCAGCAAAGCTGATGTGCAGGGTAATTTAAGTGACGAATCTTCTGTAAAAACGTGACAAATTTAGAGTAGGAAAAGAATTTGCAACTTGGAGAGGAGTGAATTCATTTACATAATGGAGGTTTTATTTCTTGATTCACAAAAAGCAAGCGTTTGTCGAAATACTTTCATTTTATTCCTTTTTAGAGGATTAGAAAGTTAGTTTTTTTCATCAACATTATTAAAACAGAGAAAATATTCCTTTAGACGGTTTGCGAAAGTATTTGAAGCTTCTCTCAAAATTTAATATTTTTATATTCGTTAATTGTTAAAGGATAGTCTCATTTGAAGATGAAAAATATTCAATTTTGTGTGCTGTTTTTTTTTGTGTGGCGGGGAGGTATATACTTGATTAAGAATCACACTTTCAAAAAATTGCGTATAATACACATAAATCAGATAAGTACAAGAAATTAACTGAAGAAAATTCGTTCTTAGCAATTTATGATAAATAATTACTTAAAATATTATAGGAATTAAAATTACGAGACTAAAACTTTACTTCCTCAAGACAAAAACTCAATAACTAAATAATTTTGTTAATCAAAATTACAATACTAAAGAGAAAACATGTTAATGCTGCAAATATGAACCACCATAGAGTGTAGATTAATTTTGATTCCGCAATATATTTAAGACATTTTAAGCAGCAAGCTTCCGTACTTAAAACGTCCTCGCATTATCTCACTTAACTGCAATTCTCCGAGCTAAAAGTTGTCTTCATCGGCCAGGCCGACCACTCAGGCATGCCTAATAGCAACTCAGCGTAGAGTTCCCCTGTGAAACCTGCTAAAGTTTCGACATTCGGAATACGTTAGTTCCCCTGATAAACAGGCAGACTTCTCCCCTTAGATGCAGACCGCAAAGATTGCCCGTCCGCGCAGTCGTTCAAAACCTTGGAGCGAATAGAGATAGTGGTTATATGATGTTAATGAAGTCTCGTTTCCGTCAGTTTGAGGGACGCAAAAAACGCAACTCCAGTTTGAAACAATTTGATCAAATCGATTTTCAGATGAGCAGAATGAATCCCGAGTGAAGTGTTTCTAGCGTTAGTGGTTGCTCGTCGCAAAGGCTTATCTGAAGTGTTTCGCAGACATTTTAATTCTGATAGGAAGAGTTTGTGACGAAGAACTGAAAATCGATTTAAAACTATATCTTTTAGAAGAGTGCTTTTGCTGTTAAAGGTTAACTTTTGTGCAGAAGGTGATTATTAACTACACAGATGAGCAGAAGAATTCGAGGAAGTGTTTCGCTATAGATGGTCCATCGCTTAATCTGAGAGAAGTTTTCGCAGTGCAGCTTTTGATTGTGAGTAGGAAGAGTTAAAGTGGTCAAGAAACGGAAAATCGATTTAAAAATATCTTTTTAGGGAGAAGGGCTTTTGCTGTGAGGCTTTAACTTTCATCAGAAGGTGACCATTAACTATTTTCAAATGAGTCGAATGGGTAAAATTGAAAGTTTGTTTCAATTCTAGTGGTTTGCCATGGGCTTATCTGAGGAAGTGTTTCGCAGTCACCAAGATTTTAATTTGTAAGGAAGAGTTGTGAAATGAAAACAAAAAATCGATTTAAAATATATCCTTTTTTAGAGAAGGGCTTTTTGCTGTTGGGCTTAATCTTCATGAGTGAATATTAACTATTTTCAGATGACAGGAATGATTGCAGTGAGGTACGTCTCAAGTGGTTGCCATCAGTTATCTGAGAAGTGTTTCGCAGTGCACTTTTGAATTTGGTAGGAAAAGTTGTGACGAAGAAACTGAAAAATCTGATTTAAAATATATCTTTTAGAAGAGGGGCTTTTGCCTATTGGGCGAACTTCATGAAGGTGAGTTATTAACTATTTCAGATGAGCAGAATGAATTCGAGTGAAGTGTTTCTCAACTTAGTGGTTGCCATCGCTTATCTGAGAGTGCTTTCGGCAGCTGCACTTTTGAATTGTGGTGGTAAGGTGGATGTGACGAAGAAACTGGAAAACAGATGTTAAAATACTCTTTAGAAGAAGGGGCTTTAGTGCTGCTAACTTTCATGCGAAGTTGATTAATAACTATTTTCGAACTGGCCTGGAATTTTTTTTTTTTGGAAAAATACTATAATTGTTTCAGTGCTAACATGTTTCACATGCAGTTATAACTAATAAGAATCTAACTCCAAAACAACAGTATACTATTTTCAGATATAAATGTTTTGAAAAACAGTTCAGGAAAAATATAAAGGCGCAGTTCGGATCGCGCTAGCAGATTTTTCGTGAAAACGTCGGATAAAATCATAAAGCAAGTGCTTATATTAATTGCATTTAATTATAAATCTCTACTTAATCACCATTTACAGAGTAGTAAGCAATGGTTAGAAGATAAATCACAAGCTACCACAGACCCTGCTACATTCAGACAAACTTTCAATAAAACTCTATAAGTATATCTATTTTTCATTTCAGTTGTTTTAGATTAAATTAAACTGTTTTCGTTTTTTAACCGCATTTAGAATCTGCACCATTTGTAATGAAAATGAAGGCAGAAAAAGGCTTCGTATCCGAAAAGTCAGAGTATTGATAAAAAGTTGACAAGCCCTGCTTTAGAAGAAAATGTAGTAATTCCATTTTACTCTTGTCTTTTTGTGTTTATTTCCATCCACGATTATGTAGTTCATCGTTTTCAAAAATTATGAATGCCATCTTTATAATTCGCTTAACAAAAGTATTAATATTCAGAAAACACAACGACTCATTGAAGACCCAAAACTGAAAATATGTGAAAGTTTTTAAAATAAAGGATGTAAGCCATAGATTTATATTTTGTGTCCTCAATTAAATGCAAAAAATTAATATGGCTTCGCATTACATACATGGCTTACTGCTAAAATCTATCTTAAAATTCACACTTCATTGAAACACTTTATTACATTCATTAATAATAAAATTCCGTATTTTCTTTTGTTTATCGGATGTAGTAATTGAAGCAAGGTTTCTCAACATTCATCGATTACTTGCCAAGAATTCCTTTTTAAAATTAATCGTAGTTTAATAAATGGTATTCGATTTTTTTCCGCTCTTCATTACGACAGGAATCTACCTCTCATTTCTTGCTTTTAATTGATCCCGTCTCTCAAAGATTGTTCGATTGACGATTATTTTTCCTCTTCTTCCAGTTCCATGATCTCTCTTTTCTCTTCATTACTAATTTGGTATACCAAACACGGAATATTTGGTTTGACATCGCTTCTACTAGAATTTCAAGTAACATCGTCAAAAAGGATAATTCCTCAACCAAACGATTTTGGTTATACCTGCACACAACAGAAAGTGAGAGAAAAGGATTCTTTTTTCTCAATATGCTTTTGAAAATTTGTCACTTTGATGACTGTCTTTTATGCGAGTTGAGTTATTTCTTTCTCCGCTTTTTTTCCTCGCGAAATTTCTCGGAGTTTCCTTATAATTTGTTCTCTCTTCCATTTTTAGAAGATGCGGGTTTTTTTTCCATTTTTAGATTTTATCTCAGATGGAAAATCATTTATATAATTTATGTGACATTGAAAAAAATTCTGCAATTTTCTAATTACGATGATGATAATGGATTCGTATTACTGTAGCGCCTAAAGGGCTTCCTCTTTTGAAGAACTTTTTGTACGAATTCAAATTGAGTCATCGCTTCTTTTTTAACGCTCATCAAAGAAAGTTGGGAGGTCAGGCAATTCTT
>BGPR01050517.1:0-11045 GCA_013235015.1 Araneus ventricosus
CGTGTTCACAGACACACACACAGACACACACACAGACAGACATAATTCCAAAATTGTGTTTTTCGGACTCAGGAAGGTCTAAAACGTGGAGATTCGTCAAAATCTCGAGTTCGAATTTTTTGACGATTACAATACTTTCTCTTTGTATACTTCGTATACGAGAAAGTAAAAACGGAAATTAATCTGAAATATAGGATTAACATAATTTAAAATTATTCGGGAACTATTGATCATAGCGAGATAAATTTTATATTAATGGATATCAAATTTTATTTCACTATTTTAGAGCTATTAAATTTGAAATGAGAACGACAATGACTCTTTTAAATTTAAAATGACTGAAATTTAGGTTCTCTAACAATGAAATAATGCTGTTTAACGTCTCGCAGTGCTATGACGCGCGTTTTAGTGGTGGTAACGTCAGAGCGTTACCGAGAAATCTGGGCTATTATATTAGTAATATGCAAGTTTGCCTGTAAGTATCTATAATGTAATTGCGCTCCGAATATAATAGCACTCACGTGGTTTGGTTTGGCTACGAGCCAAAGAGATGCAGACGGTCTGTCTTACAAATTAGCATATGCACGAGGATATAGATTTAATTCTGTGATGATTTAATATCAATACCAGAATCTTCCTCTCCTAATATAATCTTTCAGCATATTTTTTTGTTTGGTTATTTTGTGTTTGCTTTTTTACTTTCTCGTTTATGAAGTATACAAAGAGAAAGTATTGTAATCGTCAAAAAATTCGAACTCGAGATTTTGACGAATCTCCGCGTTTTAGACCTCCATGAGTCCGAAAAACACAATTTTGGAATTATGTCTGTCTGCGTGTCTGTGAACACGATAACTCGACAACTATTAGAGCTACGGGGATGAAATTTGGTATGTGGTCTTTGAACATAATTTGTAGGTGTCTATCAAATTTTGGACAAAATCCGTCAACGGGAAGTCTGTCTGTCTGTATGTCCGAAGTCATGTGAACACTATAACTCAAAAACTTGAATGGCTAGATGGATAAAATTTGGTACACAGTTTTATCGTCATGAATGTAGGTCCGTATAAAATTTTGGGCCAAATCCGTCAACGGGCTGACTGTCTGTCGGTCTGTATAATCGCATACCTGTTCGACTCCATGCGCATGCGTACTGGTAGAAATGCCTGTGCAAAGAAGGGACACTCCGAAAACTTGGCAGTTTGCCAAAAACCAATTCTGGCGGCGAGATTTTTTTAAGGAAGCAAACATTTAGGCCGTCTCGTTTTACTTGCGTACTGGAAGCAATCTCTGAGCATGCGCAAGCTATTCTGTTTTCTTCTCCGCACGCGGAACTTGCATTGCTAGAGTTTGATAAAAAAAAAAAATATTGCTAAGTTTTAATACATACGCATCTTTTTGAATATGATTCTTCACCTCAATATCTTACTAACACTATAATCTAGTATACGAGAAAGTTTAGGGGAGGCCACTCACGCTGGTTTCATTTCTTAAGCACTCTGCCAATGTGCATGAGATTTTTTACTACAACTTTCTTCTGTAAATCTATGACAATCACATCTGAGATATTGTTGGCGAGCTAAAAGCCCGTTTTAGACGGTCACAAATCTTCTATTGACTTAATAATATTATGATGAGAATTTTTAAACCTCAACTATATTTAAGATAAAATAGTGGTGTTATCTATACTTAGAAAAGGCAATGTTTGCGTGTGTGTGTCCAGACGAATCTATCGCAGTTACATCCATGAAATTTGGCACACAGGTAGACGTAATGATGACTCAATGCACCTCGAAGCCAGAATTTTAAAATTTAATCTAGAAAATTTTTGATTTAACGTTTTGTGTTGTTTTGGGTCATTTTTGGTACGTTTACGGCTGTAGTATCTTTTCTAATGATCGTTGAAAAACAATCAAAGCACCATCGGACAGAACAAACAATTTTCGTTCTAATGAAGTTTGTTTTGAATTTCCAACATAATTTAGTGCATTTTGAGAAATTTTTAAATAATAATCAGCTTTATGGTAATTTTTTATAAGGATTTCTTGAAATTCTCGCATCTGACGTTCCAACAACTCTATAATTTTCATTTTTTTTCAGCTTATAACTGGAACGTTTTTGTCGGATTTAAAACAAGAACGGTTAAAATATCCTATTCTGTTTTTTTTTAATTAATTTTTTCATGATGAGTTCAAATAGTTTTTTTTTTCTAGCGAGATTTAAGAGCGAGAGTTTCTCCGGACGATCGCAGAATGCATTGTTGCTTCCTCGCAGGAGGTAACGTAATATTGTTTTATTCCCAGCCAGCATTTCTACAATCCGATTCCTTCCGGCGACGTCATTAAATTCGCGTCATTGTCTAGAGGAAAAATAAGCGGTAAAATCAATAATGTTTATCTTTTGTTTTGATCTTGTTTTCAAACCTTTTTTGAGTCATTGTGGGCAATATTTTTTTCACATTTTGTCGAAGTCCTTCCACGGGCAACGCCGTGCGCGTACTGCTAGTTGAAACTAAAATAAAGTTTTCAACAAATTTTAAAATATACGACTTTATTACTCAATTCTATTCAAGTCTTTTTGTTTTCTTCACAATCCCGATTTGGCGCCACGGGCAGTTAGTTGGATAGGCCTCGGGTCGCCTCTGGTCATTGGATCTGAATAATTATAATTTAATCAGTCAGATTAAAATATTAATTTAAAAGCTGAATTCAAATTAATTTTAAAACTTTAGTTTCAATGAAGAATTCTCGTTCCCAACTTATAAATAGTATATGATCACTCTACCAGTACATAATTGTGATTCCTTTGTGTAATGCTGTTTTCCATTATGCTGCGTAATCATGCTAACTTTGTTATTAACTGTACAGACGTCTGGTTTTGATTCTGAATCAGCTTGATCCTTACAATCTTCTGTCCTGGGTTTAAGTTCAGGAAATATGGTCATTTCATAGATTATTTTTTAAGCAAAGTGTACATTTCACGGGTTAGTCAGTAGAAACGAGTTCCGAAAATTAAAGTCGTTCCATTGAAAACAAGCATGAAGTTTAAGAAATAAATTAACCAGTATTTAGCATTATTTAAAGAAACTTATAAAGAAATCTCAGCTAAAAACAAGCAAACTCAAATAGTAGATATTTAGAAAACATGTTTCTCTTAATTTTAAAAATTTAGTGTTAATTTTCTTATTTAGTTATTTTAATTATTTTCATTTAATTTTTGAAATTTTACCCAATTTTCTTGTATCAGTTATTTGCTCGTATAATACGAAGTCGTATAGCATGGTATCTCTAGGAATATGACAATCGCATTATAGAGGAGTTACCGGCGTCTGCGAATAAGCAACTAAGGAACATCACATAAGAAAAAATGATGGTAATCTGCAATGTGTTAATGGAACTACAGAGTTCTTTGCATAATTCTGCGGGTAAAAAGTATACCAAACGCACTGCGAATGATGGTAATCTGCAATGTGTTAATGGAACTCTACAGAGTTCTTTGCATAATTCTGCGGGTAAAAAGTATTCCAAATGTACTGAAGACGATGACAAATCATTCAAGAAAAAAGGGAATCAATTTTATAAAATATTCAGGGGAAAACCCCCAGAAAACTTCAATACCAAACAAAAACTCGGTCATCCCAAATTGAATGAAGAATTTTTAATTTATAGTGTCATCATTTTCCGTGCGTATAGTTATTAATTGCAATTCTAGTAAAAAGTTTCCATTAATTTCAGTTAGCAAACATAGAAAGAGTGTTATAGATGATGCGCGCATTCTTTGATCATAGGCAAAACATACGATTAAAAGAAAACAGCAGCATGTAGGAATGCCCACAACCCGCTAAACCTGTCTCTTTGTAGTCTGAGAATATATCTGTTGCAGTTTAAGCAATTTTGGCACACCTCTCTTCCATCAAAAACAGGCTAATTTGCGGCTGCTAACTGTTTGTTTGATGGGGATTTTTTTCCCTATTCTTCACTGACAGTCCAGCTTTTTAGTACACAATAGGGAAAGGAGCAATGTCCTTTCGTATAGAAGTTCTCGAACTCCTTGAGGTCATAAATATAACAAATGCAGCCAGGGACGTTTGAACAAATTTGAGCGCCCTTGGCTAGTGTAGTTTGGCGCCCCATCAGAACCGTAACTGGGAATTTGAGCTCCTATTGCACTAAATTTTCTATTATTAATAAAATAAATAATCAACAATTTTACACTCAACATTTATGGGGTATATTTTTTGCGTATGAAAATTATCCTAGCATCAGAATAATTCTGAAAGATATAATTAACAACATTATTGAACAACATTGTTGCTTTTAAAATAATCACACTACACTTTTCAAATTGTAGTAGAACCTATAATAATCTATACAAAATAAAGTATAATTAGGAATCAGCGTGCAACTACCTATTTTATCATTGATAATATAGGCTTTATCAATGAGAAAGGCATTATCCATTACACGCATAGCTCGGGATTTTCTCTCTAATTGTCTTTGTATGAATATATATATATATATATATATATATCAATGTCATATCAATGTCAATGGAGATAAATTAATACAGAAATATATAACACAAACGCAACGAATGCGTAATAATGCTGTAATTCAAGAAGATTTGTGGAAAATATATCAATGTCATGAAAATCAATAAATGTTGAAATAAAATGGAGAGATTGTAGTTAATCGGTAAAAGCGTATAGATGCTCATCAGGGTAAGTAAAATCTATACGAACCGTTAAAAAATTAGTGAAATCATAATGTTTTCTGCGAACAGTGCTGGCATAAAGCTAAAAAACACTGTCATACTTCATTTTCTTTTCAATTTCAACGAAAGTACATGCAGGAGGAACATGTCTTCTATAACTAAAGATATCAGCCTTCAAAAAGTATGAAAACAAACAAATTAAAAGCACTATCTCTCGAGACGACGACAGACGGTACGATCGTACTTCAAAATATCTCTAAAAGCGAAGGGATTATTACGTCACGTGGTCTCGACAAAATGCATGCTGGGAAACAACACCGCGACCTTGGTTACGAAGAATTAGGGAGGAAAAATTGGAGCGAAAATATTTTAACACTTCAGAAATAAATTAATTAAAATTCAACCATAAAAAATATTTTAACCGTTCTTGTTCGAAATAAAGGAGAAATGTTCCAGTTATTACCTAAAAAAATGAAAATGATAGCATCATTAGAACATCGGATGCAAGAAATTAAAAATATTAATAAAGTGACTATTATTTAAAAATTTCTCAAAATTCAGTAAATTACATTAGAAATTCAAAACAAACCTCATTAGAACGAAAATTGTTTGTTCTACCCGATGGTGCATCGATTGTTTTTCAACGATCATTAGAAAAAATACTACAGCCGTAAACGTGCCAAAAATGATCCGAAACAACACAAAACATTAAATAAAAAATGTTCCATATTAAATTTTAAAATTCGGGCTTCGAGGTGCATTGAGTCACAATTACGACTACCTGTGTGCCAAATTTCATGGGTGTATGTACGATAGATTCGCCTGGACAACGCGTACACACAAACATTGTTTTTTATAAGTATAGACTAGGTCACGGATTATATTTGCAGTCGAAATGGAGTCATTTAAGAATCCTTGATTGTGATTTTTAACACAAATATGCGTATCAAAACGTCAAGTAATCTCATTGAAATTCTCCCAACTTATTCGCTTATCAGATTTTTGAAAGAAAAGGTGGATGTTTTCTCCCAGCGAAGGAAAGGAAATCCTTCTTACCACACACCGTTATCTGCGCACGAGTGACACGTTTCCTGCACGTCTCAACTTTCCTCATAATATTCCTATTTTCGGCGTTTCGCAGTACCTAAACGACATTTCTTAAGCGTTTGATTCTCAGACACGGATCGTGCGTGTGGTGAAAATAGACTAGATTCCAGCACGTTTCATTCTCCTGTGTCGCATTTAGAAATAAGGAGTGTAGACAAAATGAGAGAAATAATTTAATCCCATCTAGGCGTCAACGAAAAGTAATACCGCTCGTTTTCTTCGAATCTAAAATAGTAGCCCTTTATTTCTAGAAAAACCCGTCTACCCGTCCTGAAAAACCCGAAACTGATAACTTCATTTTTAACTCTTTCAGGTTGTTTTATTATATAATGTCTGTCATGAAAGTTTTGGAAAGCAGGCATAAAAAACAAAATACGGCGCGTTCAGTTTAGAAGGAAAAAAAATATATTATGCATTGTTTGGAAGTTTTCTATTTCTTATAGAGTTGGGGTGTACTTATATAAATAATCTAATTATTTGCATAAATTAGGTGGCAAATATTCAAAAGCATTTTTTATTACGGCTGTAACGAATATTCGGCAACTAATCGGTATTTAAACAGATATTCGGCCAAATAGATTCAGAAAAATAATTTTAACAAAAAATATTGTGCAGAATTACTTATTTATATAAGCTAAAAGCTGTCGTTGTGTTGCAGATCAGACGATTTATAAGGCAGGCGAAATTATCTTGGCGAGAAGCGTCTGATAATTCCATTTAGGCTTAACAATTACAATCGAATTTTGAAAGTTCTTAAAATTGCCGACTGCGGCTCATAAGGTATAAAAAAATTTATTTAGATGGTGAATGAATTTAAATATAAAATTAGAACTAAAAGATAGCTAAAGATTATAAAAATAGATAAGCGAACTGCGTTTATTTACAACTCTGATGTCATAATCTTAATGTTGCCACTCATTCTTTTATTACCAATTAAATTGATAATAATAATAATTATATATAATTAAAATAACTATTTTATTATGGAATTAAAATAAATAGAAATAAAATATATACACCGTTTTCTATTGCTTCAAGATATATTACTGCCAAATTTGAAGGAAATCGAACGACGCATTTGGTCGTAATCGCGGAACAAACTTACAGACAGACAGACAAATGCAAAATGATGGAGTTAAAACGTAGACCTCGCTTCGCTCGGTGAATTATGTTGAATTATCAATGAATCATTCTCCCCGCGATGTTTATATATAGGCGGAGACCGGTTTTTATTTGTTTATAATCCAGAAACAATTTGCTAAAAGCAAAACTAAAAACAACCTGACAAATACTAGATCACGCTCCTTTTTCCTGTTGAGCCACGAGGCGAGTGAACCGGCGTCAGGAACCAGTTCTTAATGAGCGGTTATTTTCATTTCTCTGTTGGGCACAGCACTCCCCCGGTTCCACGTGGCCGGCAGCTCGAAGGACGCCTGAACTAAGCAGCCAAAAAGAGAAATTCTACAGCAGTCTGGAACCATCAGACTTCACATATAATTCGCACTTGAACATAAATTCTTCATGCAGATTTTTGAAAGACGCAGGCAGCAAGCTGAGGCAGGATTGCCAAATCAAAATAGCAAAATAAGGCCAAAACGTCTTAAAAATAAGGCCAAACCTTCTTAAAAATAAGGCCAAAAAGACCAAACCTTCTTAAGAATAAGGCCAAAAAGGCCAAACCTTCTTAAAAATAAGGCCAAAAGGCCACGCCTTCTTAAAAATAAGGCCAAATTTGACAAATTGATTGAAAACATCATTTGCTATTAGAAAACAGCTATCCTTCATGGAAACGAATCCCACTCGATAGGCATATGTGCGATGTTCTATCACTAAACTAAAATTTAAGTGAAAGAAATTTAAAACATCCGTGTTCTATTCAGGAGCTATTTCGTTTGACAGCTCATTATATATCATTTGAAATGTGTAATATCAAAAATTTATTTAAAAACAATAGAATAAGTAATTAAAAATTGTTCTAAAAGTCATTAACGAAAATCAAGCCAAAAAAGGCCAAAAATGAATTTAAGGCCAAATGAAAATTCCTAAGGCCAAGGGCTTTGGAAAAAGGCCAAATTTCCATAATTTGGCCTTAAGAAGGCCAATATGACAACCCTGAGCTGAGGTCTTATCCGCGAGGACGGGCAAGGGGGTGTTCGACATCCCATGCCACGTAAAATGTGAAAAATACCGACTTCCCTTTATATGAAATGAGTCAAATCCTTGCTATCTGACTTTAAGGTCACATACGGAAGGTCAACAGACGGAACTTGTTTCAAAAAAAAATTGGGAGAGGGGGGGCCGAAATCACCATAAGGGGTGTGAAACACTCCCTTGCGCGTCCTCGCGTCAAAGCCTCTTTTTTCACTTGATCAATCGTATTAGGGACAGTAAAATATTGTTGTCTCGCTATTTAAGTTTTAGTGAGGAAACAAATGGATTGAAGAACATTCTATAGTTCTAAACTGGAGATTTTTACGGGTACAAGACTTTTAAACTGGATAATAGTGTAAGTAAAATGTGAAGAGATTGATGCAAAAGTTATATTATTCTAGATGTAATGTAACTGTAGTCAGTGAAAGTCTTATCCGTTTACACAAAAACTATTGGAGGAAAAGTTTAAAATTGTGGAAACTATTCTGAAAAATAAAAGTATATCACGCTCTAAAATTATTGGATCTAAAGATAAAGCCACGCACAATTCTTATTTGGAATTCTAAAAAAATGGTTCCTTGTGTACCTAAGAAAATTAGAAGAGTATTTTTCTCTATCCAAATTGTATAAGGATTATTATATTGATTATTCGTTAATGTAAAAAATGTTTTAAAAAATATATGTAAGAAATATACAGTAAAGTCTCCCTACAACGAAGTCTCCCTAGAGCGAATTTCTCCCTATAACGAATTTTTCAGACCTTTATCTTTTCGATTTTTGTCATTTTTGAAGAAAGTTACTAATTTCTGTGCAAACAAATCGCTCACAAGTGCCTGTTTCTGGAACCACTCGCATAGTTCATTCCAGCAATAACACATAACAATAGAATAATGTGGAGGGTAATGCAGTTGTGGGGACATGGGTTTCTACAGAGGGAGTAACATTTCTATTGGTCAAGATTCCAAGAATCGGGGTGGAGTAGAGATGGAAACAGCAAATGGATGTGACAATACGCATTTTATGTTTATCCATACTACTACATATTATTCTCTAAATTGGTGAATTGTCTTCACTTTTGAGCATTTTATTTAAACAATAAAAATTAGAATAATTTTAACAAATTCATAATAAATAATACTTCATTTTTAATTGAGAGTCATAATTAAATATTTTTGAACTTATCGCACATACTAAAAGACTTGTTACATTTACTTAAATAACTGCAAAAATCCCTAATCTCCGTATAACGAAATTTTCTCTATAGCGAATTTTTCAACTGGAACCAAGCGATTTCGTTATAGGGAGATTCCACTGTACTTTTCTTATGAGTTCGCTATGCGCTGAATAATATAATGTATTATTTACTAAATTTTTCTTCTAAATATTTGTTCTTGTGTAACTAGAACTGTTTGCATGAATCATTTGGAGAAGATATAGCATAAAAATATTGCTAGTCTTGCTTAAATAGCGAAATAATGAATTGGGGTGTCGTACACCTCGTTGAGCGTCTTCGCGCTACTCTTCGTAGCGCGCGTCCTCCCGGGTTAAGCTGCGTGCATCTAGCTCTGAAGTAATATTTGAAAACAAAAATCAAATCATCATATTAGTCGTGGTTCAGGCAGAAGTCACTAAGTCCAAAACTATAGTTTCGAGATGCTGTCCATTTAAACAAGAACTGTTTGCACGAATCATTTGGAGAAGATATAGCATAAAAATATTGCTAGTCTTGCTTAAATAGCGAAATAATGAATTGGGGTGTCGTACACCCCGTTGAGCGTCTTCGCGCTACTCTTCGTAGCGCGCGTCCTCCCGGGTTAAGCTGCGTGCATCTAGCTCTGAAGTAATATTTGAAAACAAAAATCAAATCATCATATTAGTCGTGGTTCAGGCAGAAGTCACTAAGTCCAAAACTATAGTTTCGAGTGAGATGTCCATTTTAAACAAGAATCCCTGTTTGCACGAATCATTTGGAGAAGATATAGCATAAAAATGTTGCTAGTCTTGCTTAAATAGAGAAATAACGAATATGGGTGTCGTACACCCCGTTGAGCGTCTTCGCGTTACTTTTCGTAGCGTGCGTCCTCCCGGGGTAAGCTGCGTGCATCTGGCTCTGAAGTAATATTTGAAAACAAAAATCAAATCATCATATTCGTCGTGGTTCAGGCAGAAGTCACTAAGACCAAAACTCTAGTTTCGAGATGCTGTCCATTTAAACTTAATTAATTTTGAGTCGTTACGATAAATAGTAAAAATTATTTTACAGATTTCTAGCTCCTACGGTTGATTAACTGATGTTTATACGACAGATTTCTATCACGAACTAGCCAAAAACATGCACATTTCGTGCAAAGTTGCAGAAACGTATAAAATAATCACTAAAACAAAAGACAAGAATTCTCCAGGATTGTTCCTTAGAAGATATTTCTGGTTAAAACCCGTTTCCTTTTTTCAGGTGTCTTATTTTTGTCGACTGCAGCTTGCACAACAGGTTCCCATAAGACACGTTTTAAGGAAAGCAAGTAGGAGGGAAAGTTCTTACCACCGGGTATAGAATACGCATTAAAATGTTGCCTTTTTCTCCAAGTTACTCATAAAAGCAGTTAATAAATATATGATTCATGAGAATTTTTTTTTATTTCCTGAATTTCGATAGAATATTAACTAGGCATAACATTTTTAGAAACTCTAGATGAATATATGATTTTGGAGATAAATTTTAGCTAAAGTAAGTTTTTTTTTTAATTTTAAAGTGGTGCAAAAATGGTTTTTGTTCAATAACCTCTTGATACCCCGGGTCCATTTTGACGGACATTTGTGTTTTATTTAGAAAAAAAAGTTTATTTCCATTCAAAGTCCTTAAATCCCACCGCCCAATGCTGTGGATGGTCCCATGCTGTCATCTATTAATTGGGTATAATTAATTATATTTGTTAAGTAAATTAATTATATATAGTGTTATATAATCCTATCAAGAGTATAAATCTCAATTTTTGTGAAAAGTCGTCGAAAATTATACCTTTGGGTCTCAAGAGGATAATAAACTCCAATGTTATCTATACATATAAAAGGCAGTGTTT
>BGPR01050518.1:0-11045 GCA_013235015.1 Araneus ventricosus
AAAATCTTTTGTTTAAAAATTCGCTTCATTTATAGAATTCGTTCCATAATATTAGTAATTCTGTGTCTTTTCATGGAAACTAATCGGTAAAATCGAATTGTTGATCACTAGAACCGGCGGATTTTCTGTGTGTTTAGATACAGGGGATCCCTTCACACTTTTCTGATCAGTACTGTTAGGAAATTCTGCATTTTAAGCTACAAAGCTTGCATCTTTTCTAAATTGTCTCTCGTACCTTTACTCGAAGGGGTCTATTCTGGTACCCCCGGTTGGGTTGGGAGACGTCACTTTTTCCGCACGTTAACAACGGGAAAAGTGACGTCTCCCAACCCAACCGGGGGTACCAGAATAGACCCGTAAGATTCGAAGCATTCTTTCTTTAAGATTTTTACATCATTTCTTTGAGCTAGCCACTTCACTTGACATCTATATTAGCAGCTATTTAATCGGAATCGTATGACGTTGTCTATTCGATTCCCGCAGCTGATAAGTAGATCTACTGATTATTAGCAGAGTATATATGTTACCGGCAATGTGTGAAATGCCGGCATTCTATAGAATGCCGGGCGTTTTCAGGCAAAGTATGAAATATGAGATTTATTATATACTTTTCCTAGGCATTGTATGTAATACCTAGGCATTCTATAGAATGACAAATGCTATTTAGGCAAAGTATGGAAAAAAGTTCATAATAAGGCTATTATTTAAAAGGCGTGCATTCCTCAAAAATACAAATGTTATTTAGAAAAAATAATAAAAGAGTACCATTAAAAATCTTTTATTCAAAATTCGTAAAGCAAAATGAAAGTTTTCATATCAAAGTTTATGCCTTTCTTATTAAAGAAAACAAAATAAATTGTGAATCTACTTATTACATCAAGGAAGCAAATTATTTAATTTTGAATTGCACTTAACTTTATTTCTTATATAATTAAATCGGCAATTTATTTCATACTTTTCCGGTTTATCATTTGGCATTCTATAGAACGCCTAGGAAATGTGTGAAATATAAATCGTTTCATACATTGCCGGCTTTTTTAGACATTATATACAATGCCTAGGCATTCTATAGAATGCCGGATTTCAAACTTTGCCGGTAACATAAATACTTTTCTCTACTATGTCATTTCGTTACGGTCTGTAGGTCCTCTAAGCATTCTCTCCTCGGAGAGACATCAGTGTTATGTAAACTGCTGCTGGTACTGTACCTATAAGATGAAGGACAAGTATCAACCCTCTTAAATGGAAATGTGGCGATCTGTAAATATGTTCTTAAATGTGGTCGTCCAAATAAATGTCTCTTTTAACTTATATGATTCGTTATTTCTGAAACAATAAGAAATGCTCTATCTCTTAGAAATTCCACTGCAAAATCCAGGACGCTTTTAGCTTATTATCCAGCAGCTCTTCATAACCAGTGTTACTCAAGCTGCCTGTCTCTACTACAAGGACTATAGTTTTTACGAGACTAACAAGTGATATTGGAAAACTCGCTTCCTGTGCCTAACAAGTACAACCAATTGGACGTCACATCCGCCATCACTACAAGTGGGGACTACTGTGTATAGTTAAGATATTCTTCAATAGGTGTGCGCCAATATTTAAGGTGATTTTTGCAGATTTTTCTTAAACAAATCAAGGAAATTTTATTTCATTTTTTAAAATTACAGTTTGGTAGTTCAGAAAGACCTAGAGCCGGTTATGGAAGTAAAGTAAAAAGCCGGTAAATAAAGAAAATGCAGGAAGCAAAATATTGTTACAAAAAGTCTCTCTGTGGGTGTATGGTGTAACCAGTCCAACACTCAGGATAATGAAGAATGAAGGTTTATTTACAAATATGCAGGAAAACACGTAGCACAGGTACAGGAAACAATAGTTCTTGCACAGATTAGCAATGTAAACAGACAGCAATTCACAGGTAATAACAGTTCAGCAATTTGATATTTGACAACACAAACAGTCAGCAAATAACTAATAACGACAATAACAGGACTTTCAATAGCGCTCGGCTCACCAGCTTCCTAGCTCGCACTGCGGAAGAAACTCCAAGTCGTTCTCAATGGATCAACACTACTACAGCTCGGCGTCTAACAGCTTACTAACTCGCACAGCGGATAGAACTCCAAAGACGTTCGCGCTCCAAGACGATCCTAATCGATCAACACACACCCCGTCATCCATGCGCTCTCCTTATATAGTCTCCCGCGGCAGGCCGTGACGTCACATGGAATCTTCTAGTACATTCAAGCGTATCTTCTCTCCTAATGGAAATATCGAGAAGATTCCAGCATCTTTGAGATCCTATATTTCGTCGCCAAGGTCGGGGAACCAGACGTGGCTGCTGGTAGCCATCCCATACTTACCCCTGTAAAACTCTCTTCCCAACCATAACACTCACATTGCTGGGAAGCGACTTTCCATGTTTGTAACAATAAGTTGTCCTATGTATCTCCTCTCCTAATAGAGATATCTAGAAGATTCCAGCACCTTTGAGATCCCATATTTCATCGTCAAGGTCAGGAGTCCAGACGTGGCTGCTGTCGGTCATCTCATACTTACCCCTGTAAAACTCTCTTCTCAACCATAACACTCACATTGCTGGGAAGAGAGTTTTACAAGGTGAAGCATGGAGTGACCTCAGCGACTCTTATGGCACGCATGACCTTGGCGACAAATTTGGCGACCTTGGCGTCAAATAGATGATTCCCAAAAATGCAACCCTTTTCTCGATATTTCTATTAGGGGCCGAGATCCAGGTTTTTCCTGAAAATTCTATGTGAAGACACGTCCTATCGGGAAGAGTATATAAGACCGCGTTTGGATCACGGGAGCGTCTTTGATAGACTGGTTACTTCACTGTGAAGCGTGAACGTCTTCGGAGTTCTAGCCGCTGTGTGATCTAATCAGCTGGTCAGCTGAGCTGTTATTGTCGTGACTAGGTATTTGCTGACTGTTTGTGCTGTTAGATATCAAAGTGCTGAACTGTCATTACCTGTGAATTGTTGTCTATTTACATTGGTAATCTGTGCAAGGACTATTGTTTTCCTGTACCTGTGCTACGTGTTTTCCTGCATATTTGTAAATAAACCTTCATTCTCCATTATCCTGCGTGTTCGACTGTTTGCATCATACACCACAGAGAGACCTTTTTGCAACACCATGTTTGTAACAATATATACATGTGTGATGTTTCAGATAGTTCCAAAAAAATTTAGTGCCAAGGGCCCCCCAGAGAGTTCAATTCTCCCCTTGCACTATCATAAAGCAGATGCACCAGGGGTGGCGCCAGAGGAGGTGCAAAAATTTTTGTACAGGGTATTCAACTGTAGTTAATAAATAATAATCTGGCGAAAATTTGAGACATATTTCATTGCATTCGTCCCCCCCCGCGGGGGGGGGGGCGTGCCCCGTCGGGCAAACTCTAGCGCCATTCCTGAGATGCACACTGTCACTTTAACCTGCGAGGACGCGCAAGGAGGGTGTTCGCATCCCCACGCCACGTAAAATGTGAAAACTGCTAACTTTCCTTTAGTTGAAATGAGTCAAATCCATGCTAGCTGTCTTTAAGATCACATTCGACAGACGGAACGTGTTTAAAGGAAAATTCTTATTTTTTTATTGTAATTCACCAGAAGGGGTGTTAAACACCCCTTGCCCGTCGTAGCGTCAAGTTTCTTTGTTCAATTGAGTAGTCGTATGAGGGACAGGAAAATAATGTCTCGCTATTTAAGTTTTTGTGTGGAAACAAGCGTATTCAAGAACGTTCTATGTTTCTAAAATGGAGATTTTTGCGGGTACCAGACTTTGAAACTGCGTAATAGTATAAGTGAAAATGTCAAGGGATTGATGCAAAAGTTATATTATTCTGGACATAGTGTAACTGTAGTTAACTGACAGGAGATTGATGCAAAAGTTATATTATTCTGGACATAGTGTAACTGTAGTCAGCTGACAGGAGATTGATACAAAAGTTATATTATTCTGGACATAATGTAACTGTAGTCAGCTGACAAGAGATTGATGCAAAAGTTATATTATTCTGGACATAATGTAACTGTAGTCAGCTGACAAGAGATTGATGCAAAAGTTATATTATTCTGGACATAATGTAACTGCAGTCAGTTGGTTCATATCTTATCCGTTTTCACAAAAATTATTGGAGGAAAAGCTTAAAATTGTAGAAACTTATTCTGCCCTAAATTTTCTCCTAGCCGTATTTTTCTATCCACATTGTATAACGATTGTTATATTAATGATTCTTTACTATAAAAAATGTTGCAAAGAGATATACTTTTTCTATTTGTTCGCAATGCGCTGAATATTATAATGCATTGATTACTAAATGTTTTGTCTTAAAATTTGTTCTTGTGCGACTGGAACTGTTTGCATGAATCATTTGGAACAGATATAACATAAAAATGTTGCTAGTTTTGCTTAAATAGCGAAATGACGAATTGGGGTGTCGCACATCCCCACGCGCGTCTTCGCGTTACTCTTCGTAGTACGCGTCCTCCCGGGTTAATTGCATGCGATGGAAAATTTCTTGGACAACATTAGATACTTTTTCGTCCAATTCTGACCCTTGTGCGAGTTCACTTGTCCATTTAAATAAAAATGCGACTCGTCGCTCCATAAAATAATGCAGGACCAAAAGCGCATTTAGACCGTGCTAGAAAATTTACTGCAAATGTTAGCCAAGTTTCCCTGTAGTAACTGTTGCACCTCTGATTCTTGTAAGGATAGTAGAGCAAAATTTTACACATAATTTTTCTCAGCGTAAAAATCGACCTGTGAACTTTATTTACAACAGCTGTCAAATTTGCATTACCATATAGGGATGGCGAATATTTGATGAACTGTTATTTACTACGCAATATCAAAAATCACAAATACCAGTAATGAATACTACTGTCAAAAAGGTGCGATTCAATCATTGGTAAATAAATGTGCATAAAGTGTTTCGAAATTTTTGTTAAAAAATTCATTCCTTTTTAATATACTTTTCCTAAGTTTTAGTTTTTAGTTCTATCTTCTGTCAATAGATGGCGCCACGTGGTGGTTAGAAAGCAGATCGTTCTCTTTGCGGTTACGATCGATGGTCACATCACGGTTCCCCCTATCGCAATTTCATTGGTTTTTCCTGTGACGCTGCGACTCACTATTCTTGTTCTGATATGAGTTTTCGAATGATTACAGCTCTTGTATAACGAAAGAAAGTCTAAATAATCGTTCGAAACAAATATCACAGGGAAGCTTAGTTAACTGCGATGGGAACGGAAAATGATCAGATTTGTGAATCGCTGCAAGGGGGATTCTGAATAGTGAACTGCATTGATGTTGGCATCCGCGCCTGATGGGAATATATGTGGTTAACTTAATTGGTCGGGAATTTTTTAAAAAGTAGTTTTCGCTATAGGCGCCATATATTGACAGTATATAGAACTCACAACACAAAATTTCTGTAATAAAAACAAATGAAAACTTTTTATTTAATTTTTTTTCGAAAGAACTTACATACATTTAATAAGAATTTAAAAATTAAAAGTGTGATTGAAATCACACTTATTTAGTACAGATATTTAAAAATAACAATAGCAAAATTATTTGTTATTAAAAATATCGTGGATTATGCACCCCTACTGTGGTCTCATATTGTCAAATCCGCCTCTTCAACCTTCATGAAGCATTGGCGACTGTGCTGCCGTAATAGAGTTACAAAGTTGAATTTGAATTTTAAACATTCCGCATATTCTTATAAGAAGATATTTTTAACATTTCTATCTATACATAATCCGTGTGACACCATCCATTCACTCCGTTCCGCATTCGTGCAGCTCTAGTTAGTTGAAGCAACAGTCAGAGATTTTCACCAATCGTATGCTGTTAAATTTGCTCAACTCTAACAATGTTTTGAGCCGTCCCAAACATGTCTTAGTTTGTGAAGGCATAGTGATGATAAGCTTAAATTGAGCATATTTTTAAAAGAAGATTTGCGAAATCAGTAAGCAATGATTGCTAACACAGAGTTTCTTTCGGAATAACATCATTTCCTGCATCATTCATTCGTATAGGAATTATTAGTAAGTATTGTGCTTTTGAAAATTTCGATCAATCAACGTGGGATATTTCATTTTCACCTTATTTTTTGAAATGCTGCGATAAAAATGTTGAATAATTTGGTAACTTTTACAAACTGAATTGATATACCTATCCATTAGTAACATGATCTAGAAGGTAATGCATTCAAATGATACACGCTGAAATTAATTTGAGCTTGCATAAATTTTAGATTAGCATAGGTTGCTTTTAATTTTATTGATATTACTATTACTATTACTTTATTCTGCAGTGAAGCTATAACGAAGTGTCCACTTTCTTAAAACCACTTTTTGAAAGTATCTAGCAATTTGTGTTTCTAATATAGGAAGCTACATTTCAGTTAATATTCTTTTGCCAGTTCTTTCCTTTTATGAATGGGTGTATTAAATATGTGTATTTTGCGGTAAAACCAAAGTGTACGGTATGACGCCAAATCATGGAAAACTCGCCAAACGTCCGCCATGTTACCACGTTTATCATGTTCCCGTGTGCGTTTGGGTTACCACATTTAGCAATTTATCGCCAAAAGAAATTCAAATTTGGCGCCGTACCGTACACTTTGGTTTGGCTGCAAAAACTGGTGGATTTTAAGATCTTTGCAGATTGTTTCTGCTCTTCCATTTACACTTCTGCTTTTTTTTTTATTCACCCACCCTTTTTTTTAAAGTTCTTAACTGATGTTTGAAGCTTACTGTTTATTTTATCTGTATGATATTTTTGATTGAGTATTATAATTTTGTTTTAAATCTGGATATATCCTAGTGTTAAATTATAATTTACTTGCTTTTGTAATTTTAAGGTGACCAACCGTCCTCCTTTGGTAAGTTCTGTCCTCTCTCGAAAAGTGTCCTCCTTTTCCATATTTGAAATTAGAAGACTGAATTTAGATTTAAATTCTAAAAAAATTAATACAATAGGAAAATAAACACAATGGAATTGATAAAAGATGGTGGAAATATTCAGCCATTTCAAAAATGGATATATTTCGCGAGAAAATTTATTCTTGTTCAATTTTCATTGTACTGCCCTAGAATTAAAGCAGCAGTTGATGTCCTAGAAGTTGATACATTGACAAAAAATATTTATTCTATGGAAAAGTACTTTCAAATAATAATTAATAGCATGTAGTTACAATTTAAAATGTTACAAATATTTTTAATATGTATTTATCGTATTATAGTCTATTCTGTATTAATGAACAATATGTTTCTTTTATTTACGATGTCTTTTTCTTCAATTTATTTGTCTTCCTTTTCATTGGAATCAAGTTGGTCACCTCAGTAATCATCAAGTTTGTAAAAAGTTTATTCATTTCATCAGGTATTGCTTTCATATTGTTTTTGTAGTGTTTATAAAGCTTTAGATATATTGAATATCTTGGGTAATTTAATAAGATATAATATTGACACATTTTATATTTATCTCTTTGTCAAAATGTAAATTTTATCTTGATGTTTCTGTTTACTGATTAGTTATAATATTTTGCAGAGAGATATACAATATGGCATCCAGTGTATCGCCTTCCTGCTCCAAAACTCTCTCAAAAAGTTGTCCCTCTGTGGTAAGTAATGCTATTCTAAGTATTATTTTCTTTATTGCTCATCAGACTTTTTTAAAAAAAATTTTGTGGTGTAAATGAACAGAGCTCTAATTTTTATTAGGGATGTAACGAATAGTGATTTGGCCGAATAACCGAGCATTCGGTCAAATTTCAGGCCGAACAACAAATTTTTAAAAACATTTCACTTTTGATTGTAAATGAAATATTTTTCAAATTTTAATGGAAAAAAATTAAGATAAAATAAAAATGATTTTTAATTATTTCTATATTTAAGAAAATGCTAATACCTCTCTATATACAGTAAAAGTTCAACTAGCGAATGTCGAAACTCTGATTTCGACCTGAAAAGTCTGAGATGAGTGTGACTGGGAAAAATGGGGGAGAGTAGTTGTAGCCTTTTTTTTTAAAAGATTTTTTAAAATAATTTGTTTTTGTCATTTTGAAATGTGCATTAAATATAATTTTTAAGAATGCTTCTCTATCTTCTATAACATTATATTTACATAATATATTATGAAGATAAAAATCTAAAGTATGATCGGTAGCCGAATTTTTACCGTAAATATATAGAAAAATATAAACATATAAAAATAAGCGACAAAACTAAAAAAATGTTCTATTCAGCAAGCATAATAAAACTCTTTAAGTTATCATATCCAGATTGAATATCAAAACAAATTAATGCTTTTAAAAATGCAAGGGTTGCATACGCACATCTCCAGTTCTCAGCACATGATATCACGTAATCAGAATCAGCATCTGCGGTATTGAGTAAATAAATAAAGAAAGAAAAGACTTACCAATCTGGAGTACCCCATGAGCTTTTTTCACCTATTCTGTCCCTTTCGTTTTTTTTTTGTGGGGGAGGGTTGTTTATTTCGTTTTGTGGTCTCGGTTTTTTGGTGAAAGCGAGGACCTTTGTTATTTTTTTTTGGTTCTCACTTTTGCTTTTGAACTCCCCTCCGCATAAACAAATCTGTGTATGTCACAGTACTGTATATAACTTTTCCCTTCTACACCCCTCCGTGCGTCAAGTGACGGATGTTGCATTCAGAAATAAATTGTCTGCGTGAATGGAACTTGCCGCTTGAGCTGCAATTTGTGTGCGGATGTAAAATTTTTAGAAAAATTCATTTTCTAATTTTTTCGATTAGTTGAGCTTTCCGGATACTTGAATGCTGGATAGTCGAGAATTTATTGTACCTTAATTTCATTATTATGAAACCCTTATCATTTTGGGACTGCTTCAAAGAAATAAAAGGGTCATCAGTGCAGTACATGACAATGATAAACATGGAAGAAAACTGAATGGATAATTTAAAATTTCTGGAATTAAATTCCCATTTTGTTAAAGAATTTCTAATAGTTAGGATGGAGCGTCCACTTAATTGGTGGAAAAAATTGCTTAAAAATTTCCCAGATTCTCAAATTTGGGAAGAAAATGTCTTTCAGCACCTGCAATCATTATATAGAGACCTTTTATTTTCTGAAGCTGGTAATATATATGAAACCATAAGGAGCAGACTTCTATACATGATATGTAATAGTATTGAATACACTTATGTACTATGGAACTTAAAATTGGATAAATGCTAGATTTTCTTATAATAAATGTACTGGAATGTAATTCTGCAATATTCTTTACTAAATATGGTAAACCTGGAATCTACAGTGCCTGCCTACTTCTCGCCAATTTTTCTTGGCGCAGTTTCATTTACCGTCACCAAATACTGTTTTGGATGTGCAGTATGCTTTTTATTGCTCTCTTGCGCATGCATCACCTGAAAAGGAGAAATTGAGCACGCAATGCCTTCGGCATTTCAAGTGTGTACCGGGCAAATTTTTAAACTTAAAAAAACATCAGCGGCTTCGCTTTCAGCATAGTGGAATATTCGTAGCTTCGGTCATTCATTGAGAAATGAAACACACAGAATAACATACACAGTACTGAACCAATATTCAAACCGAAGAATTACAAAGTTTTATTCAAATTCGAATGAATCGACCAATCATATCGAAAAGATGAACAAAACAGTCCAATTGAAACAAGGCGCAATATAGCGTGATGCTCAAAACACCAATGAAAAGATCAATTTCCGTGCAAGATACTCGTTAAAACATCATTGCACAACCAAAACAAATGTTTTCTCATCTCTGTTCTTGGCGGCAAAGAGTAGGTAATCCTAAGAGGAACGAAGTAAGTGGGCACCGTAGACTCCACATTAACCCAAAATATATTTAAAGCAACATTTTTTAAAAACATTTTATCTTGAATTTAATCTGCCGAATATCTGTTTAGCATTCTGCCTGACCGAATATTCAGGGAAAAGGTCGGATACGCATAATCTAAACTTATAGAAGGCAATGTTTGTGTGCGATGTCCAGACAAATCTATTGCACTTACAGCCTTGAAATTTGGCACACAGGTAGTCTTAATGGTGACTCAATGCACCTCGAAGCTGGAATTTTAAAATTTTATCTAGAAAATTTTTTACTCAATATTTTGTGTTGTTTTGGGTGATTTTTTGCACTAATTCTCAATAGCATGGCTTCAGATAATTGTATGAAAAAAGTAGACACACCATCGAAAAGAGCGAACGATTTCCATTCTAGTAAAGTTAGTTTTGAATTTTTAACTTAATTTCCTGAATTTTGAGAAATTTTAAAAAAATAGTCATTTTCTCATTGTATTTTTAACTGTCAATTTTATTTCCTCACATCCAACGTTCTTATAAAGCTATTATTTTCAGTATTTTTTGTGGTAAGAACAGAAATATTTTATCTTTCATTTAAAATAAGAACTGTTAAAATATCTTTGTCCATTCATTTTTAATAATTTTTTTTCTTAAAGGGTTAAAAAAAATTCTTTTCGAATGAAGAACTATTATTCCAAAATGGTTAGTTTTTCCCTGGCTGCATCTGTCGCCATCTTTTGGAATTATTCCCTCCTCACTTTTTAGCATGTTTTGTTAGGAATAATTTGAAATCATTTGTTGCATGCAGGGGTTTAGTTGTAAATTAAGCAGTGCTGTAACATTCTGACATGGGTAATAAGTTGGCTTTGAACTTATGTAACGATTGAATGTGCAAGTGAGATAAAAGGTTTTTATGTGCTATATGTTTACATTTCAAGATTACCTTGCATATTTGGTGTGCCCTGGTTTGACAATGAGAATATGGCTAAAAAAATTCTTGTAGAACTTCTCTACAAATGGTATAAATACCACATGGTTTGAAATCTGGCACTATTTGCATCAGAAAAGTACCACCTGAAAACTACAAATTTGCCTTTACAATTGTATGTTTTACTTATGTTTGTTCTTTTACATTTTTTTCTTCTGCCTGAATTAAGTATTTATTAAATTTCATTAAATTTAGCCAAATA
>BGPR01050519.1:0-11045 GCA_013235015.1 Araneus ventricosus
ATGAACATGATATGTACATACATAATTACTACATATGCAAGTGAATGAACATAATCAGTGTCCAAAAAAGTCAGATTTTTCTTTGCGCGGCTGTTCCAATTTTTAATTCAAATGCGCAGTCTCTTAAATGTCTGAGGAGCATAATTTCCGTGTGCTTCAAAATTTTGTTCTTCAGCCTACTGTAATGAAGTGTTGAGTGCCGCCCTATCCTCAGAATGAGAATTTTTGATGGAGTTTACAGAATCAATAAAATTGGGAAGCAAATTTTTTCATGACTTGTTGATCAGCAATGTAGACATAGATGCCCAGTTAGCAAGACTGAACACGACATCTTTTAAATTTACATTTGTCTGTGTTTTTTCCAAGTTTTCATTGTGCAGAGGATCATTGAGAATCGTCGTAAGAAGCAACTTGCGATATCCCAGCTTGATATTTTGAATAACATTCTGATTCATGGTTGGATTAGCGCAGGATTCGGGTTTGCATCATTCTCCATGGACCGTCCGGATTACCGAGGGTTCCGGATTAGCACGTGTCCGGATTACCGGGGTTCTACTGTACAATGCCAATTCAATGGCATTTAATAATACACGGGCAGGAAAAATTAAAGGAAAAACTATAAAAACTCATGTAACTTTAATGATTTTGCAACCAAGAGCCTGAAACTTGCACAAGATGAACTTCTGAAAAAAAATAAGTTTCACTAAGGACAAAAGTGGGGTGCAGACAAATTAGTGTTCCAACTTCTTAGAGATGCATAGAAAAAAATTAACACTTTAATCACCATGTGAAACAAGTGTGTCTCATAGGCAATGTATTAGTTCAGGCCATATGAATTGCACATGCTTCATTCTACGCATGCATCTGTGGTCCAGCAGGTCAAAACAATTCATTATAGTGTGGCAATTAACAAGGTATACAGTCCCCCTTGACTGAAATCCAAGGTTTACAGTTATTTTCCATGCAGTGTATTAGACTGTCAAGAGTGCCAGTGGTAACAAAATGCATTCACAACAAACAGCTCTTAGGAGTTCCTGGAGAGTGCTAATTGCAGTGATGCAAATCGGCATCCTAGTGTGTCCCACACCTACTGTATCAGATTTAAGCTCAGAAAATATGGGAGCAATTCATCCACTGGATTCTTTATCCTAAAAAAACCGGTTGCTAGTGCAATGTGTTGGAGATATGCATTATCGTCAATTAGGAATGTGTTGGAGATATGCATTATCATCAATTATGAGAAAGTCATTGATGATTGCACCCATAAACAACTTAACATGAGGATCAAGAACCTCATCTCTGTATATTTCAACATTCACAGTTGCACTGGAAAAAATGTGTAGATCAGTGTGATCATTCAAAATGCTGTCCACACACACTATAATCCCACTAACCAGGTACTGATGTCATTTATGGATGTTTTCAGGCTGATTGTGCGTCTTTAATGCCTCTGGAATTACTCTCCAAACAAAAAGGAGACTCATCAGTAGAGTACCATGGTCTAAAGTTCTCTTTAATCTTGATTATCCCTGCATCATTTTAACTGGCCGTGTTTCAGAGCTTGAATTAGTGGAAGATAAATCAAGTGTTTCCTCGCAGACAACCCCCTTTTATGCAACTTGTCACTCCTGGTCCTATACCTGGATAATCGAGTTCATGTATCAGCAGCAAACTCTCTTGCAATCTGGGTTGATATAAACTGTCTATTTCTTTCAGTAATCATTGCCAAATAATGATCCAGAGAGACTGTTGTAAAATGTTTTCAACCTTCACTTGTTTGTCTGCATATATCATGGGTGTCTTTAAATCATTTCCAGATTCTTGACATGACATGTTAGCCTCCTTTCAAGTCTCTACAGTCCTGCATCAGTGCCTGCCTTACTTCTATTTAAGTACCCACTTGCACTCTTTTCCACATGTGGCAAAAGAATAGGTTCAAAAATTTGTACATTTCTCTGTAGCAAAAGTGAATCCCATTGGACTATGTGATAAATGTTGCCCTTGAGCTACTAACCACCTCCCATTGAACTTCATTTAATTGAATTAATATAAAAGCACCTTTTCATGGCTGCTCCTTTCAATTTTCCCACCAGTGTATTGAAAGAAACCAAATTAACATATTCTTAAAAAGCTATACTACTTAGTGAGTTTTTTATTCACCTTATACATGAATAACCTACATAAGCATTACAAAACTCTAGAGTATTATCATTTTTTAAGCAAGATAATTTTAGGGCCACATTTTTTCATATAGTGCTTAGAAAGTCTGTTTTTTAAAAATTTATAATGTTACCATCAAATTCAGGATCCAAATTCAATGGTTCCAACTCGGGCTGTCTACGCACACTTTTCGGAGTACTTGTCACAACCTGTGAAAAAAACATTTACATACTGTTAAATATAGCACTTGATAACTAACCCTTCAATTCTATTAATGAATGTATTTTTAAACCTTTTCAACTCATTACATGTAACAAATATTTGGAAAATGATAATTTCATTAATAACAGATTCATGCTCATACAATATATATCAATGCACCATGTCATATTTAATGTTCAAATCCATTGTGCATCTTGCAGGAAAAAAAAGGACATGACATCACAGCATATCATAAGATGGTACAGTTAACACGAGCAATTACAATTATGTGTTTGTAACATCACATGAATTGACTCCTTGTAAAAAAGGTTTCCGATGCCTGTTTTGCAAATGTTTCATTTTAAATCCTATTTAAACAGCACAACTAACCAAATATTAAGTCAAGGGAAACTCAGTTTAATAATAGTCTAATTATATTGTTCAGGTGCAATTGCTACGGCACAAATGAATTGTTAAAAAATTGTGATACTGCACTATAATTATTCCGTGTTCTGATGATAAATTATACTTGATTATATATTATAAATTTTATATTAAAATCATCTGAGATGAAATAAGAAAAATACTTATCCAATGGCAATTTCATACAGTTTTATTTTTAAACTGATCTTCGATCTTGTTTTATTATTTGATGTATAAATTTATTTAATCAAATTAAAAGAATGAGAAGTAAATGAAAGAGGAAACAAGAAAGAAAATAAAAAAATTAGTTCCGAATATGAATCATCAGGTTGAAAAAAAAACTAGTGTACTACAGGTTTTGGTGGTAATATGCCCTCTGGCGGCCATATTTGGAACTTTTCTTTGCTAAACGTCTTTCAAATCCCTTTAATCAGTCATTCACAAAGTTTCACATTCTCCTGCTGAATGGTTATGGCTGTAGGCAATTCTGAACAGGGGAACTTTAATTATGGACAACCTGTAAATACAACTTTCGTTCTTATTTATTTTTTTGTTTTACATTACTTATAAGTATTTAAAATTATGGAAACTTTGAAAGCCATTGAAAATAATAACATAGTGAAAACTATTACCTCATAAGGATAGAGGTATTTAGCTAATTGATATTATTCGAAATTAGTTCTTTATGAATACAAATATTCATTAAATGAATAAATGCTAATAATAAACTTTTTTTTATCACATTTCTTTCTCTCCTGACTACTTTTCATTTTTCACAACTACTTTCTTACTTTACTTTGGCAAAAAATATTAAACTAATATAATCTGTCTTATTGATAGCCAGAACAGGCCAACTGCAAAGTTCCGTTTTATCATAAAAGACACACAGAAAAAACACATCAATGTAGAAGAAAATTGACACTGTACTGTTTCTGCAAGTCACTGATTTCTGAAACAGAAGTAAAATCTTTTGAGATAAATTCATGATTTAGAATTGAGATTTCATACATTCATCCACACATAACGATTCCTAAAAGGAAAATGACAAGCGGTGGATATTGAAATATGACCAGTTTCTTCTTAAAACATTTTTTCTACAAGAAAATAAGGAAATGGGACAAACAAAAGAAAATTTATTTTGTGTGGCACATTAAAATAATGAAAATCAAGTTCAGTTTATTCAGGAGAAATTTTCCATATCCGATAACCTTTATTTCAAATGAAAATATTCCCCTCTCCCTAAGAGAAAAACCGATTCTCAAACATTGTTACTTATTAACAGCAAGACAGCTTGACATAGAAAGACTAGACCTTCGACCACAACTACAGTTTAAAAGATCATAAACAATGAGAAACAGTCAGTTATCAGAAAAGCATTCGACTTTCCCTAAATTTATAATTCTCATTTAATGTTTAACAAAGTATACAGAATAGATCTTTATATGCAACCATCACAATAGCAGTAACTAAATCAATTAGAAAACTAATGATCTGGTTCTTTTGAAGTTAAATATTAAAAATCAAAATATACTATCCAAACACTAATTTAAAGGAAATCAAAACTGTCTCCAACTGTGTACATCACAGCTAAAAATTTCTAATCCTACAAACTTGGCATTTTGTAAGTATTAACAAAAAATATACCTCAATTGAGAAGTTTCTGTCTCCAACTGGTCTAGATTCTTAAATTTTTATTAAAAAAAAACAATACATTTAATATTATATTAATCCACTTTTTCAGAGATGGCAACATACTATAAAAACATTTCAATACCTTTGATCTGGACCGAGAAACTCGAGATTTCTTCCTTCTACTCCTCTTTGCCCGGATTTCACTTAGTTCCTTTTTCGTCGTGAGCACTCTCACTCCAGCTTCTAGCTGCAGTTCTTCCACCTAAAAAATACAGTACATACATATTTGAAGGTATATTCAACTTTTCTTAAGTTTTGATAGATATTCAGCAGACTAAATATACTATAAAGGATGACAATTAGTCTTCTATGCAAATCCAGACAAGTCCAAGCATAGTACTGATATAAAGATGAAAAGGAGAAGTAAAATTTAATATCAGTGCTAGTTTTCAATTTGCTGATAAAATCAAGCAAAGAATTTTAAGACATTTTATGGAATGGGTGTTTTAAGTTTAGCATTCAAACATTTTGAATCAAACAAGGAAAGATATACAGTAAACTCTCAATTATCCGGCATTCAAGTATCCGGAAAGCTCAACTAACCGGAAAAATTAGAAAATGAGTTTTTCTAAAAATTTTACATCTGCGTGCCAAAATTTAGCATGTGCGCGCTGTTTCATTCAGGCGGACAATTTATTTCTGGAATGGAACGTTCGTTTCGCACGGAGAGGTGTAGAATTTAAAAAAACAATATACAGTACTGTGATTTACACAGACTTGTTTTAGGGAGGAGGAGAGGTTCAAAAGCAAAAGTGAGAACCAAAAAAAAAAAAAAAAGGTTCTCACCTTTCGCCGAAAAACAAGACCTAAAAATGAAATCGACAACCAAAAAAAAGGCAAAGGGACAGAATCGGTAAAAAAAAAAAAAACTCATGGGAGGTTACTCCAGATTGGTAAGTCTCTTTCTTTTCCTTTATTTATTTACTCTCCAAATACCGGCAGATGTTGATTCCGATTACGTAATATCAAATGCAGGAGAATTAGAGGCGCGAGTATTGCGATCTTCTAAAAGATAATTTTGATATTCAATGAGGGATTTGTTTATGATCACTTAAGAGTTTTATTATGCTTGCTGAGTAGAATATTTTTCAGTTTCATCGGCTATTTTTATATGTTTATATTTTTACAGTCTATATATTTACGGTAAAAATTCGACTACAGATCATACTTTTTAAAAAATTTTATCATCAATTTTAAATTAAAATCTTCATAACATGTTTTGTAAATACAATGTTATGGAAGATACAGAAGTATTCTTAAAAATTATATTTAATACACATTTCAAAATGACAAAAACAAATTATTTGGCCGAAAAAATCTTTAAAAAAAAAAACTACAATCTACCTCCCCCCATTTTTCCCGTCACACTCAACTATCCGGAATTTTCGGACCGGCATGCTCGGAGTTTCCCGAGCATGCCGGTTAGTTAAGCTTTTCTGTAATTCAATTCTCACATACAAAAAAAAAGGCTTTTACTATCCACACAGTTCTCCACATGGTAAAATTAATATTATAAACCATACTCTATGGAATTTTGAAAATTCTAAAATGCATTTTTCAATCTTTTAAATAATTTTACAAGTGAATTTGGTCTTAGAAAAATTTTTTATACTGCATTTTCAGTAATAATTTACAAGTGAACGCGATAACTCACAAATTTGAATAGATAGGTGGATAAAATTTGGTACACATTTTTATCAAGTAAATTTATATACAGTAAGGATATTGTTGATGTGGCTTAAAATTACAATAGCATACTAACTGCCAAAATCAACTAATTACTTCCTTGTATACGAAGTATACAAAGAGAAAGTATTGTAATCGTCAAAAAATTCAAAATCGAGATTTTGACGAATCTCCACATTTTAGACCTCCCCCAGTCCGAAAAACACAATTTTGGAATTATATTCGTCTGTGATCATGATAACTCGAAAACTATTATAGCTACGGGGATGAAATTTGGTATGTGGTCTTTAAACATAATTTGTAGGTTTCTGTCAAATTTTGGACAAAATCCGTCTATGGGAAGTCTATCTGCATATGTTAATGTGAACGCGATAACTCACAAACTTGAATAGATAGGTGGATAAAATTTGGTACACATTTTTATCATCAGGAATGTAGGTTTGTTTCAAATTTTGGACAAATCCGTCGAAGGGTTGACTGTCTGTCGGTCTGTATAATCACATACTTTTGAATGCAATAACTTCTTAAAAGAATTACTTACATAAATGAAATTTTGCATGTGGCTTTCTAACCTTAATTGTAGGTTTGTGTTAAATTTTTCTGTCAATTGGCTAAAAAAAAAGGCGTTCAAATTGCATATTCGGTTACAATTGCTATTGTGTATTGGCGGCAGTTTTTGAAGGAAATAGTAGCGAGCAGCAAATGCGATTTTCAGAAATCATGGCAACCCCCCTAAATTGATACTTCGTTTTGACATTCCCCAGATGGACGAGATGGAACCAGAGGTGTGGTGAAATCTTGTGTGTGTTGTGTTTCTTACTCAAAAACGTTAAATAAAATCTTAGTTGTGGTACCCTCAGCGTGCATAAAAATTGTGAAAATATGCAATTTTTATGAGTGCGGAATGCAGGCCAAACACTTTTTTTTTTTTTTGCAAAATATCAAGTTTTTGGAAATACATAAATTCTATGTTTCATTGTAAATCACCATTCATAATTTTTTTCTCAAAATACCCAGGCCTTGGGTAAATACCCGGGTTATATACCCCAAACTATTTACCTACTCGCTGGGTATTTACCCACCCCATATTACTGGTCGTACGAGAGAAAGTTTCGGGGAGGCCACTCTCGCTGGTTTTTCAAAAGAAAATGAAAGTAATATGAAATAGGGTCACTTCTAATTCTTGTTGTACTTCAATACATAGAATTTATTACTGCTTTGTTTTTCAAATGGAACAAGGGATGATTAATATGCAATTAAACTACAAATATGCTTACTACAAAGCAATTCAAACATAACCAGGACTGTAGTTTGTACACAAGCTGCACTGCACAGCAGCTGTGAGACCTTAAGAGAGTGGGGCAACAACCTCCACCCTTCCTTCTGCTCAGGTTGGAACCTGTTCAGTAATGTATGGGAGTTACTGGTGATGAGCAAATAGAAGGTACGATGCATTGTGATCAAATTCACCATTGGAGAAAATGTCCTGTCACCTGAAATACGCCATAGACTTCAACAACAGTATGGGGAAGAATATCTCTCATAGACCCATGTGTTTGAAAAGTGCAAGTGGTCCAGAGAGGGCTACCTGTTGTAAGGCATGCAGTTTGCAGACAACACCGCCATCCAGACTATTCGGGAACGTGAATGCTTCCAACCAAAAGCCTTTTTTCTCAAAAAGGGTATCGGGATGCTACCAGAATGTAGGAAAAAATGTGTTGACTTTGGAGGGGAATATGTTGAAAATTGACATATGCAAGTAAATTTTTGGCAATAATAGTTAACAAACAAACCATCTCCAGTCATATTTGAAACACAAATTTTTCACTATAGCGGACAAAAACCTCGATTCTAAAAAGGGGTACATTTTATTACATGCACTTAACAGCAACATACTGAGATAATACAAGATTAATTTCTAATGGAAGATTTTATAATAAAAACATTTAATGTATTAGAAGCTAGTTTAAGATTTATCCATGACATGGTAAGTTATGAAATTTATTAATGGGGGAGGGGGGGAAGATGGATAAAACATTCGTGACCGAGAGAGACTGGAAGATGATGTCTTCAAAGCACAACAGCAGACAAAGCTGATTGATAAAGAGATATAGGTATTAAAATAGCGACCCAAAAGCAAAAGTAATCACTATCCAAATAATACTTGAAATTAACAGTCATCTATGCAGGGCCCATTTCGATCAAAATTGTCAAAAAACAATTCCACGCTGCAAATATATATGGCAGAGCGACAATTCATAAACCTTTATTAACATTCATAGTACTGAGCTATGTAGCAATTGTAACAAATCATATGATCTGATGAATTGGAAATCATCCTTTTTCACACTGGTGGATGCATTTCAGTCTGGAGAAAGCACAAAGAAGCATTTTGTCACCTGGTAAGGGATAGAGGTGGCTCCTTGCTGCTATGGGCTGCAATATCTTCTTGTTGCATTGGCCCACATATTATTTTTTGCATTAGATCAAAGCTGATGCTTCTTTGAGCTTTCTGGCAGACCATACGCCCACCTTTTTGTCCAAATTTTAATACCTGAAGTCTGCCCTCCAACCTACTTTTGCCTTATAACCCAAATGGGTAGACATGGTCGAGGGCAATACATTAAAAGCAACTGCTTTTTCATGATAACAATGTTCCTATTCAGACAGCTAGAAGTGCTTAACCCACTGCTGCACATGACAGCTATAGCCATTCAGTTTTCCATAAAAAATTATGTGCAAGAACAGTGGAAAATCCAGGGGGGGCTATGGGGCTGCAGCTCCCCAGAACTAAACCAGAATTCTTGATTTTATTTAAAATCACTACAACCATTTGTTTTTAGTTTCCCTCTTTTTAAAAAAATAATGAAAACATGACAACATTGCTTTCTGGCTTGACAATTTTCCTACTTTTCTAGTCATTCCACTTGTACTTGAAGCATTGATGCGATCAAAAATACTTATTTCATTGCATTTTTTATTAAATTATTGAAAGTATTGTAGTGTTCTTTATGATTACAAGAGGTTTGACATTCGTCATGATGATACAAAATTTTAATGATCTCAGCCCCCTCTCCCAGACCCGAATCCTGGATTCGCCACTGTGCAAGAACTAAATGTGTGCTGCAATGGATTAAGCATATTTTGAAAAGCATAGCAACTAAGTAGGACATCATCTTTGATCTTCTCAATCCCCAGACTTGAACATTAGTGCAGATATTTGGAGTAAATCCTCTATGTTCAAATTTTGCATCCAGTCACACTTTTGGAATCAGGCTACTCTGAGGAGGAATGGCTTTATATTCCTTTAATGCTGTGCATGACCTCTATACATCCATCTTGCACAACAATACAATGTGTCAATCAAAAGATATTTTAACCCCCATTAATAACAATTTTCCCCCACATGCATCTACATTAATACCTACACAATAATGTAAAAAATTTAAACACCATTGAATTTTTAGACAAAAAGTATATAATCATATTATTCTATAGTAGGAGGAAGTTTATGAAGTACAATATTCATGAAAGAAAATCAACCTATTTTATTAAGGGTGGTCCTATGAGGGAAGAAATGTTTTATACTTTCTTCACTCAAAAATGTAATGCTACAAAATTGAAAATGTAATCTCCAATTTTAATGTACACCTAAAAAATTCAAATTTTAACCTTCAAAAAAAAAGAGTGAAAACTATACTTAAGACTTTAACTTCTGCTTGCTCAAAATACTACAAATAGTGTAACTACTTATAATATACTTATATTATTAAACTAAATCACTAATGGATCAAGTTTGTCAGAAAATTTATCACAGTTAAATTATGTCAGCAGGCATTCTCAAAATGATGCACCTAAATCACAGTTAACCCCTTAATTGCACTGTTACTTTTTTTTTTTTCATTTTTTTCTTTATTCAGTTTATAATGTTGCCAAGAGATGAAGTTTAAAAAAATATTGAAACAGGTTTTATATATCCTGGGTTTTGATAACCTAAGTAATGTCATTATTACATTCATCTGCCATTTTGATCAAATTTATTCAGTTGTAATGGAAACCTGTTTCTCTGATCTCAATAATACACAACTCCGAAATGGTTAGTGTAACTTTTAGGAATGGAAAAAAAACAGTAAAAATGAAACCACTGTTACTTGCAGGTTACTCCTTTATAAAGAAAGGAGAAAAGGTCTACAATTTTTTTTTCCTCCAATGTATTTGAAAGAAAGGAAAGGTGGAATCACTTCTTAAAAGTGATTCAACCAATGAATTAGGAAAAAAGAGTCTGCAAGACAGTATTACTCGAGTTGTCTCATGAAGTGATTCTGGAAAAGTATTCGAAATGAAACCAGGTATTTCCTAGACTGTTGCAATACCTTGCTTCAATTTATATCATACAAAAAGAGGCTTTTAATAAGCAAGAAAATGTATGCAAGTTTCAAATTTGAAATAAATTCTTATTTTTCTAAATTCATTTCTGTATTTATCCCTGTAAATTTACTTTCTTCCATAGCACATGGCTATGATAATAATGACAGCTTTCAGTTAAAAAAATTAAATTACTCCAAATACTTAAATTACATAATTACAGACATTTAAATATGAGATAGCCTCTTAGAAAGCTAAACTACCCAAGAAACTGCAATTTTTTTTTAAAGGCACATTTTTATACGTAATTGGTTGGTAAGGGGGAAAAAAACAGTTATTGGGTTAAAATTAAAATTAATTATAATTTCATGGCATAAACATTTCTTCAAATAAAAAAGTTTATATTATATTAATTCCTGAAATGTAAAGAAAATTACATGAAATTTAGGAATTTTGTTAAAAACTTACCCCTTCCCCCACAAAAAAAGCTTCAGGAAAACTAATCACATTGCATATAC
>BGPR01050520.1:0-10850 GCA_013235015.1 Araneus ventricosus
GTTATTTTTCTCGAGCGAGTTTCCTCCTTTTACTTTTCCGGAACACAGCTGGCAATTCGATTGGTTCTCACGGCAGGTGACGTCATTACTTTCGCGTTCTGCGAGGAGATGACTTATTTACTCGATGACTTCGATTGTTATTTTTAAGCGTGTCTTAACTTATTTCTTTGCCTTTCATACTTTGCTTGCGGTGTAATAAATATCACATTGTAATTTTGTAACATTGTTTTGCATTAACGGTACTCGATCGAGAGGAAAAAGAAGCGCACAAACACAATAATATATATATTTATGTTTTGATTTCGTTTTTAAAACTTTCATTTATGTAATTGTATGTGGGCCTTTTTTATTTTGTTGAAGTCCCGATTCCACGGGCAACGCCGTGCGCGTACTGCTAGTCATAAATAAAACAAAATAGGATTTTGTATAGTATTTTTCCGACGTTTTATTCAAGAAATGGAAATCCAAAAATATTTTAAAATTATTTTTTAAAAATCGGTCATTTAAGAGTTAAACTCTTTGATTAGTTATTAAGCTTCGTTCATGCATTTTTTGAAACAGTTTTGATAAGAAGATTCATAAATATTACTGTTTTTCGCTGTTTGCTTTGGATTCTCTCAATGATTCTTTAAGGGTGTTAAAAAAATTCTTCCCCCAATGCCTTTTTGTTTCATGAAAATGCATGAGATTTGCATACATCACTGTTAAAGTGCTGAAGAATGGAACTGTGCTTGTGTGTTTTTTTCCCCTCTTAATAACTTCTTGAGTTATAAATGATCATCTCCCGATAACGACAATTTCCAAACCTTCTTATCGTGAAAATCGGCTCCAATGCCAACTTCATTTTCATTTTTTTAACCAGGTCAGCGAATTTTTCGGAAAAGGATGTCAAAGTTGCCGAAACCTGTACGTTCATCAACTACAAGTCTCGGCAAATGAGGCATCCGTTCCGAAAACATCCTTCTCGGACAAATTTGAAAACCTTTCCAAAAACGATGTCTTCGGAAAAGATGTCAAAGTTGCCGAAACCTGTACGTTCATCAACTTCAAGTCTCGGCAAATTAGGCATCCGTTCCGAAAACATCCTTTTCGTACAAATTTGAAAACCTTTCCAAAAACGATGTGCTCGGAAAGGATGTCTAAGTTGCTGAATACTAAAGTTGATGACTTTTAGGTTTCAGCAACGAAAGTGGGACATTCACTGCTCATCCGTTCCACGGAACACGGGAAGGAAAAACGTTTCTTCAGTGTGAAATCCCGATGAAAATTGGCGCAGATAGACAACGTTGTTGGAATTCCGCCGAATTTGATATCCATTGGAATGGAAGGCCATAAAATTGAAATATGATTCCTCAAGGCGGGCGATAAATCACCCGTGTGTGTGTGTGTGTACAGAGCGTTGGGAGGGAGAAAGTGTGAGGGACTCAGTCTGGGACTTTCAGCCTTCTCAAACAAGGTGTCTGAAAACAAAACTTTGGAACATTCGTGAATGACTTGCCTAAAGCGGGACATTCACCGCTGCTCCTCTCTGGAATTTTTGGAACACGTGAAGGAAAAACCAATCGTCAGTTTTAAAAACAGATGGAAATTGGCTCAAATGGATTGAACCGATGGAATTCCGAATAGTTTGAAGTCTGATTGGAATGGCCGGATGCCCTTTGCTGCGAGGGTAGCGGAAAAACAAAGTTTTTGCCTAGAATGGGACCCCGCGACGAGGCTAGAAATTCGTGTGGGGGAGGAGGAATAGGGAGATAGAAGAGCAACGGTAGAGCACTTTGGAGCCTCCGTGAATGACGTGCGTAATTTTTCGACTTGAATGGGTGGGGAAAAAACCAGACTTGGGCAAATGGCAGAGCCTAACCTTTTCGTGAATGCCCAGCTTAAATCTATAGACCGGAATGAGTAAAATACAAACCACTGCAGAACACAAAACCAGCGGGAGTGGTTTCCCCTAAACTTTCTCGTATACTTCTCGAAAAAGATGCTGTTCCCCCTCCCCCCTCGTGGATAAAAAAAATTCGAACCTACTGTAACCCAGAATCCAATGACTATCAGAAGGTTTTTCATTTTAAATTATAGTGATTGTAAAATATTTAGGTAAAGAATCAAATTCAAAGAGATGCGTTCCGATTAAATGCGTACCGATTTCTACTCTTTCTTGGCTCAAGGACAACCCTCCCGCGTGCACAGATTGCTAAAAAGTACGCATGCGCATAGAGAATCGGATGAAAAAAAAGCGCCAAGCAGGAGTCAATAAATATCGTGCACAGAAGATTGCGTCCAGTACGCATGTGCGTGGAGATAGCGGACTCGTTGGAGATGCGATTATACAGACCGACAGACAGTAGACCCTTTGACGGATTTGGCCCAAAATTTTGTACGGACCTACATTCAGGTTCATAAAGCTGTGTGCAAAATTTTATCCATCTAGGTATTCAGGTTTTTGAGTTATAGTGCTGACATGAACGTGGACAGACAGACGGACTTCCCGTAGACGGATTTTGTCCAAAATTTGATAGAAACCTACAAATTGTGTGTAAAGACCACATACCAAATTCCATCCCCGTAGCTCTAATAGTTTTTGAGTTATCGTGTTCACAGATAGACACACAGACATAATTCCAAAATTGTGTTTTTCGGACTGAGAGAGGTCTAAAACGTGGAGATTCGTCGAAATCTCGAGTTCGAATTTTTTGACGATTACAATACTTTCGCTTTGTATACGAGAAAGTAAAAATAGAACCATTGTAAAATGCACCAAAGTGGAATGGAAATGGAGTCGAACAGCGTGTTCGTCAATGCCCAGCTTAATATAGCAACATTTCCATTATCTACCCTTACTCCATTGTCCGAAAAATTCGTTGACTCTATTAAAAATGTGAAACAGAGTTCAATTTCCTGGCACCGGCTTGGTTAGCAGAGACGTCCGTTGAAAAAGGCCCGGATAATCGAATTTCTGCTGTAGTTGTCTTTATTTTTATTATGGGTCTAATAACAGGCCACAATGTATTCTACAAAGGTACCGAATTTTCAGAAATTAAACTCTCAAGATATATGCCTACTCCAAGCATCAGGGGTAAACGGGTGCTTTTAATGCACGCACCAGCGATATTATCCTCCATTAAGTAATTAATATAAACAGTCACAGTTACGGGCAAACTGCTTACGCTCTCGGAGGGCCTGCGCAATATTTCAGGGAGACAAGCCGTTGCCATTAGGCGAGCAGAAATAAGCGCTTCCTCAAATCAAGATAAATTCCGGCAGGAGGATTTGTCAGGGGTTAGGAATAGAGCTTCCACACCACCAAAGGAGGTGGTTAAGTTTCCAAAGGTGCTGGAATCTGAAGATATGAATAAAAATGAGAAACAAAATGTACATATTTTTGCACTTTTAGGTCTCTATTGTTATGGGAATAAATCCGTACTTTGCTCTTCATTTGAGATGTATTTTCTTGGGTAAAATGCCTTTTTATGTACGGTTTGTAGCAAAGAAAGCGAAAGAAATTTAATTGATAATAATGTTTTTGCAGAAGGATAATAACTATTTAATTTTTCTACAATAAACACATATTACAAATGATTTTGTACATTTTAATATTTTTCATTCCAACCAGTGGCGAATCCAGCGGAGGGGCTATCGGGTTGCAGCCCCCCAGAGCTGAACCAAAATTCTTGATTTAATTAAAAATCACTACAACTGTTTGATCTTAATTTTCATTTTAAAAGAACAGTAATAAAATCGTGACAACATTGCTTTCTGACTTGACAGGCTCGAAACTTTTCCTACTTTTCTAGTCATTCCACTTGCACTTAGCGTTGGCGCGGTCGAAAACATTTTTTGGGCAGCTATATCATTGTATTTTTTATGAAATTATCGAAAGTATTGTAGTGTTCTTTATGATTCTTATTGTCAGGAGAGGAAAGCCTGTAAAGTTAGAGTGTTTTGGTTTATATAAGCCATGAGGTTTGACATTCGTCACTATGATACAAAATTTTTATGACCTCAGCCTCCCCCAGACCCGAATCCTGGATTCGCCACTGATTCCAACAATATAATGGCTTTAGCACAATGTCACAACTCATCATTGTTCAACTCACCAAAAAAGCTTTTATTTACTTGAAAAAGCAAACCTTGAATATTTAAAAAAAATTGCCAAAGAATTTTCCAGGAAAACAAATATATTTTGTTCTTTCCCTGTAATGCTTTGACTTTTCTGGCGAAGTTTTTTAAACTCTTGTAAAATAATAAAGACAAAGTCTTCGGCCTCTTTCATTATATTATGTCAACATTTTCTTCTTTAAATTAATTATTTAATAAAACATCGACGGACTTTCGAAATCGAAGATTAAGGAAATCAATCTATGTTTTATTAAATCGATCAACATTACATTACATGACACTACGACACACCCCTGACTCCAGAGATAAAAATCTCCGGTTTGCAGTTTGGATGAGTGTGATAGAAACTTTATTGAGCAATAAAAAATACATAGAATAATAATGCATAGAACAATAATAATACATAAAATAAAAATATATATAACAAATTAAATACATAAAATAATAAATCTAAGTGAATATATAAAGAGACATGTTAAATACCAAACAAATCTATCAACAATTTCTCTGTTAGATTAATTATTTAATAAAACATAGACTGACTTCCTAAAACTTAATGTAATCGTCTGATTGCAGCCACATTAAAATATAGTGCAGTCGTTCTTGTAACGTTAACCATAACTGAATGTGACTGACATCAGAAGCAGCGCCCTCTGCAGCTTTTAAACTAAACTTCAGTGGGAGCCAAGCGATGGAACGCGATGAGTCCCATGGACAATTCTTTTTTTTTTATGTTTGTTGAAATTTTGAAATTATTTGTGTAAACTGTTTATGTGTAACGGAACCCTAAATAAATAATTGTTATAATAATTTGGACTATTTACTAAACCCATAAACGACCACCACAATAGAATAATACGTTTTTCGAAATGTTTTTGCGAGACACAGAACTTTAGCTTTATTTCTTATGGAAAAATGACTTCGAGAAAGAAAGGTCCACAACTCAGAAACAGCTCGAAAACAATTCAAATCAGGGTTGCCAGATAAAAATAGCAAAATATGGCCAAACCTTCTTAAAAAATAAGGCCAAAAAAGCCAAACATTCTTAAAAATAAGGCCAAAAAGGCCAAACCTTCTTAAAAATAAGGCCAAATTTGACAAATTGATTGATAATGTCATTTGCTATTAGAAAAACAGCTATCCTTCATGAAAACGAATCCCACTTGATGGGTATATGTTCAATGCTCTATTATTAAACTAAAATTTAAGCGGAAGAAATTTAAAACATCCTTGTTCTATTCAGGGACTATTTCGTTTGACAGCTCATTATATATCATTAGATATGTGTAATATCAAAAATGTATTAAAAAACAACAGAATAAGTAATTAAAAATTGTTCTAAAAGTCATTAACGAAATTAAAGCCAGAAAAGGCCAAAAATGAAGTTCCTAAGGCCAATTTCCATAATTTGGCCTTAAAAAGGCCAATATGGCTACCCTGATCTGCTCCTCGATTTCCTATTTCTGATGTTAGTATTCCACTTGATTGGATCAAACAGGTTCCCCTAGATATTGACGGACGTCCCGACTTTTTTCCCCTCTTTATATCTTATCCTATTATTCTTTCTTGCTTCTTATTTTATTCGCATAGCTGCACCCAAAATTATCTACCAGTTTTGCATCGTTACGTATCTCGACACACACACACTGTCGGTTTCCTCTTCCCTAAGACATAAAAAAGAATCACAAAAAAGAATCTTTATCTTGGGCGGGAAACTAGATATTCAATCAAATCATTTACCCAAGCGAAAGTTAGCTGAGATAAGGGGGAATCTAGCATAAACACGATTATCTCATAGCAAGGCTTGGTTGGATATTAGAATCCGAGCTCTAAAGGTTACATAAGAAAATGAAAAAAAGAGACGCTTAGAATCATAAACATTGACATTTCATTATGAAGATAAATTCAACATTTATAAAGTTTTTCTGTTTACATATATTTCGAATATTTGACTTTTAAATTCGCTTCTAAAAGAAGTAAAATAATGATGGAAATAGTAAAACAATACATTTATAATTGATAACTTGGAATTGAATTGGTAGATTTCTGCCTATGACAAGAAAAAACAAACAACTATCGTTTGGAAAATGACAGCTGATATAAAACAGTTTTGGAACTGAATTGAATTATCGTCTGCATTGGAGATTGTAAAAGAGAAATTTAATCTGCGTAGAAGTAAAATAAATGGCGTACAAAAAGTTTAAAATTACAATCTCAACTTTAAGAAAAGAAAAAAACTCTTCTTTCCCTCATATGCATATTTTTTCTTCATTACATACATTTAAATCCGAAATAACGAATAACTTAATAATTCTTTACTAAAATTATTCTTAAATTCAAGTAGAGTTCCTAGAGTGTTCCTTATAGAAAACATAAGAAATTTAAATATCGTTTGCAAAAATGACAACCTCAGACAAATAAGTTCTGATTTTGAATTACAATATCGTCTGCAGTCCAGATTCTCGAGGAAAAATAAATGAAACAATACAAACAATTCTAAAATAACAAAACAAAAAAAGTTTTATATCTCATATTTCATATATTTATAGTATTTGCGAAAGAATATCTTACATAAAGGATTTTTCGAAGGAATTGATTTATTTTATATAAAAACAAACAAATAAAAATATTCTTAAGATGTAAGAAGTGATATTTAAAACCGTCGCATAAACCATGGATGATTATCGTGATAATGCAAAACATGAATAATTCATACATAAGGAACTGTACATGCCTAGGAATACAAAATGCCAAAATCCGTAGAATTAAATTTTAGAACGCAACAGAAACTGGATGTGAATTTATGCTAAATTCTAAGGCTAGAGGAAAATAAAATAGAAGTACTGAAAAATATTTTAATATGCTGCAGGAAATTCATCTTCACAAATTTGAATAAGTACAACACATCACAAAATTAATTTACTCAGTTTGAAATAAAGTCATGATAATATCTTAGTCCCTGCATGAATTTTGACTACACAAAGAATGGTAAATAAACTAATTTATGGTTTACTAAACTATTCTGATGACTTTTCAAAAGCAGTTTAGATGCAAGCGTCGCCATTTTTAATAATTTGCCTCGGGTTGTTTGAGTTAAGGTAATCATAATTTTAAGACAACTTCTTATTCTTGACAAACATATACTTTAACATCATCTTTAATAATATAAAACCTTTTAATATCATGAGAATATATTTATAATACATTTATTTCTGAAAATTTTGCAATGATTCAGTTCAGAATTTTACACAAAATATACTTCAAGTAAAAATGTATTTCATTTATACGAATTTATATATAATAATATATAATAATTTACACTAATTTATTGAACTTCCTAAATATACAACACACTCAACCTATTTGAACATTCAATATTTAAACCCATTTAAAAGCGCAAGAACACCTACTTTAGAATTTCCAAGTGTTTTTTTTCTTTTTTTGTATTTTTAAATTAATTGCCACATTGCATTAATTACAGATTTAAAGATAAAAAATTCTATAATTCGAAGCAGGAGTCATCGACGGGGTTAACAAAATAGTTCGGAATAGACCTCCATGTTGAAATGAGACCTCAATAAAATAAAGAATTTCGCTGGTTGCTGAAATTAAGTTGTTGGTAAATTAAAACATCAGTAGAAGTAATTTCTCTTAGGAAAGACTACATTTAATGTGGGATATACAAAACAATGCAACATTCTTAATTTTTAATTACTGTAAGATAATTCACATCAATTGTGGAGAAATAAGATCAGCTGATTAGGAAGTTCACGGTGGTATTAATAGTCTTTCCGACAGGGCGTGACGTCACTTGAAATATTCGAGAAGAATATCCATATCTTCGTTCCTAATAGAGATAGAATCGCAATTCCCGAATATTCGAAAACATTCATTTTGTCACCAAAATCAAAAAATTTGTTGCCATGTCTCCAAAAATGGTCTCTAAGGCGAGGGGCCATTGGCTTCCATCCAATACGAATCCCTGTAAATCCATCTTTCCTCTCATACGACAAACATAGCAGTGAAGTGGTATTTACGGATAGTATTTACATATTATCAATAGGTAGTACTAAACCATTAGAGATGAGCATATACTTTCAGATGGAAAAATGACGTAAAGAATTACATTTTACGCTTTTTACTTTCTCGTATACGACGTATACCAAGAGAAAGTATCGTAATCGTCAAAAAATTCGAACTCGAGATTTTGATGAATCTCCACGTTTTAGACCTCCCCGAGTCCGAAAAACAAAATTTTGGAATTATATCTGTGTGTGAACAAGATAACTCAAAAACTATTAGAGCTACGGGGATGAAATTTGGTATGTTGTTTTTAAGCATAATTTGTAGGTTTCTATCAAATTTTGGACGAAATGCGTCAACGGAAAGTCTGTATGTCCGCGGTCATGTGAACACTATAACTCAAAAAGCTGAATAGCTAGATGGATAAAATTTGGTACACAGTTTTATCGACATGAATGTAGGTCCGTGTAAACTTTTGGGCCAAATCCGTCGAAGGGTTGATGGTCTGCCTGACTATATAATCGCATACTTGTAAAAATTATATCTCCTAAACCCTTTGGCTTAGATAAATAAAAATTGGTATGGCAGTTGCTACCAAAAATAAGCAAAACCTTACGCCAAAGGTCTTCAGCGAAAGAGCGTGTATACAATCTGGCAGTGAGCCACGATCATCGGGCCTTTTTTTTCGTTGTAGAATATTGAAGACATCGAACGCCTTTTTTTACGAAAACCTACAATAAAGGTTAGAAGGCCACATACAAAATTTCATTTATCTAAGTAATTTTGTTAAGAAGTTATTGCGATCAAAAGTATGCGATTATACAGACCGACAGACAATCAACCCTATGACGGAATGGCCCAAAATTTATACGGACCTACATTCCTGATGATAAAAATGTGTACCAAATTTTATCTATCTAGTTATTCAAGTTTTTGAGTTATAGTGTTCACATGAACGCTGACGGACAGACAGGCATACTTCCCTTAGACGTATTTTGTCCAAACTTTGATAGAAACCTACAAATTATGTGTCCAGATCATATTCCAAGTATATAGTTTTCGAGTTATCATGCTCACAGACAGACAGACAGACATAATTCAAAAATTGTGTTTTTCGGACTCTAACCTCTACTCCTTTCGGAGGTCTAAAACGTGGAGATTCGTCAAAATCTCGAGTTCAAATTTTTTGATGAGTACAATACTTTCTCTTTGTATACGAGAAAGTAAAAAAAAAAAAAAAAAGCGAGAGTGTTCTCCCCTAAACTTTCTCTTGTACTTCCCCAAAAAGGTGCCGTTTCCCCTTCCCCCGCGTGGCTAAAAAAATTCGAACCTATTGTTACCCAGAATCCAATGACTATCAGAAGGTTTTTCATTATAGTGATTGAAAAATATCTAGGCAAAGAATGAAATTCAAAGAGATGCGTAGCGATAGGCTCAAGGACAAACTGACGTAATCCGCTACTCCGTAATAGAATTCCTCTCCGTTCTTCCAGTACGCATGCGCGTGGAGAAAACGGATTCTCTTCAAAAGTAAATTATACGGACCGACAGACAGTCAACCCTTTGACGGATTTGGCCCAGAATTTTATACGGACCTACATGCATGACGATAAATCTGTGTATAAAATTTTATCCATCTGGCTTTTCAAGTTTTTGAGTTATAGCGTTCGCATGACCTCGAACATACAGACAGACAGACTTCCCGTTGACGGATTTTGTCCAAAATTTGATAGAAACCTACAAATTATGTTTAAAGACCACGTACCAAATTTCATCCCCGTAGCTCTAATAGTTTTCGAGTTATCGTGTTCACAGACAGACATAATTCCAAAATTGTGTTTTTCGGACTCAGAAAGGTCTAAAACGTGGAGATTCGTCAAAATCTCGAGCTCGAATTTTTTGACGATTACAATACTTTCTCTTTGTATACTTTGTATGCGAGAAAGTGAAAATGTCTGTCAATCTTGAGTTCGACAGTGAATCAAACAAGTGATTAAAAATATGAAGCGACAACGCAAACAACCAAGAATGCAAACTCAATGGCCGTATATCGATTCTTCTTTTATTCTACTTAAGTCTAAAATATATCGAACGCATTCTACTACTGCCTTGGCAGATAACACAAACACCGGCTCGCAAAGAAAACACCTGCAAACGATTCTTCGCACGCACTCCGGGCGGGAGGCACCGAGCGCATTACATAAACACCTTTCAAAGGTTCAGCAAATAGAATAGAACCTTTCGAAAAGGACTATTTATTCAGAGCACCCATAAATCGTCTGCGTATTTCCTTTAATAAAATCGCGTTGAAAACGCATTATTTGAAGGCGGAAAAAAATGCCAAACGATTTTCCAGTTGAAATAATAAAGAAACGGAATGGGATTGGTTTAACAATGGGACGAATGGGGGCTAGACAGACGATGCGTGCTTCTGCTAATGAAGAGATACTGTCAGTGCAAGAACAGGTGGGTATTCATTAGTTTACATTAAAGGGGTTGCTAGGCTGTTATTGGTAAACCCTCCCAGTCGTGTGATATGTAAACAGAAGGGGCAAAAAGGTAATTATGGCCTTCAACACCACTTTTTTAAAATAAAGATGAATGCTTCCAAGCAGGTAGTAATTATGGAGATAAATGGAGCGTAAGCAATAGCACAGGGATTATGAGATTCGGCTCTATAAAAGGCCTTTTTGGTTTTGAATGCAAAT
>BGPR01050521.1:0-11044 GCA_013235015.1 Araneus ventricosus
AATTGATGAGATGAAAGGTATGAAAGTTACGGCTTCTGGTTTAGGACCTATGAATTGGGCAATGAATTACATCATCAGTGGTGTAACCACATTATTCCAAGGTTTCGTTCGGAGATTCATGCAAAATAAAATCAGAAGTCATATTGCAGAACGATTACCAAATTACCAGTTCCCCGTTGAAGGTGGCAATATCGACATTACCGAAGTTCCTGAGATAACTGAACCTCCAGAAGAAACTGAAGCACCTGAAGAAATCCCTGAGGACACAGAAGCACCAGAAGAGATTCCTGAAGAAACTGAAGCTCCCGAAGAAGTTACAGAATCTCCGGAGGAAGAAGCTTTAGAGGCTTTGCAGCTGTTCAAATATTTAGATTTAATATAAAATCGTTGATATTCTTCTGATTTTTTTCTGACAATTTATTCTGAAATTTTCTAGCATTAACTAGCCAATACAATATTGCAATAATACAATAGCATAGTTTTTTTAAAAAATCTATATACTTTTAAAATTTTGAAACCAAATTTAAAGATGTTTAATGCATATAGTATTTTCTGTCTTGAACAGTGATGTTTGAATAAAAAAATCATAAAAAATTATTATTTGTGTCTGATTTAAGGATTTTCTTCTTTGTCAAAGGTTCTCATGTATGAGGCGATTTGATTTTGAAATAAATATCACCAAGAAAAGGTTTTAGAAACAATAATTTAAGCACTTAAAACTTAACACTTGATCAGTGCCGAAATAAAATCCAAATTTCTTTGAAAATTTCATGTGTCTATGTATTTACATATCTCTGAAATTAACAGGAAAAACATACTAGTTAAAAGGATTTCTTTCAAGAGGAGAAAAATATTTAACCCTTTGCACTCCGATGTCGCCTTTTAGGCGCCATTCTAGACGGTGCATGATTTTGACGTTCTTTGATTTAGATGGTTAAAAACTACCTACAATGTTGTTAGAAATTGTAGAATAATTCTTTAAGGAAAATGAACTTACACAAACACATTTTTTGCATTCCAAAGCAATAATATGAGTTCTTGTTAATCGGTGCATAATTATAACTTTTAACTTTTCGGAGTGCAAAGGGTTAAAAAAAGGGAAAATCGCAAATGGAGAAAACTATTTAATTTTCATTGCTAACAGCAATAAAATCGAAATTATAGATGAAAAATGAAGTAATTTTAGATATAAATATATACATGTTCTTTCTTTAACCCATTATTTACCATTGTCTCTTTTTAGGGACGCTTGTTTCAGTGGCGTAGAGAGGGTAGGTGGCGCCCGGGTTATTATCTGAATTTTTCGCCCCATCCCTGCCATCATCATGCTTTATGGACGTTTGTTAACCTTCCAGCGGGCGCGCGTTTGCAAGAGAAACTTAAATTGTGCGTCGCATTGCATATTTATATCGTTATTTTATATATTTAAGTGCAACTTTATTTATAAAATCTGTGTTTACTATTAGGTTAATTAATACAGATAACATAAATAAAAGCTGCATTTATTTTCGTAAAATAACACGATATACATATGTAATGCGATGCACGATTTGTCGTAAAATTTGCGTCAGCGCGCGCTGGAAGGTTAATCAAAATGATAAAAAAAATACGCATCAGAATGCGACATCTTATTGAATATTAGATAAATCATTTATGTGATTAGAGCAGTGAATAAGGCGAATGATGACGTATAAGAACTATCTGCAAATAGCACGAACGAATGCAAAATAAAAGCGGATGATCTTAATGTTGTAGGGGAGGCAGTATGTGAAACGAAAAAATGCAGCTGTTATCTAGCGATATTATTAAAAAAAATTATGAATGAAAGATATAGAAGCATGTTGGTTAGATTTACCTCCCCGCTTTGATATTGCTCGAGCTCTATTTTGGGAAGCACCTTGAACCGTGGTCAGATGACGAAAAACGATACTTGAGACTCTCCAAATTTTCACATCAAAGGACGGACATTTGATCTAGACAGATCTAACGTATGCCAGCCCACAAACACGGTGGAATTTCGATTTGAACTGGGTATCGAATACGGAACCCTGCGATTCCTGGACATTGTCATCAAGTAGGCTACTGAAGTTCAGTAGTTTACGATTCATTTTTAAAAGAAATACTAATAATAAAAAAACGTGCGATTTAGACAATTCACAGATTATTCATTTTTCAATCTGCATCATTCATTTCGGATTACATACAGTCAGCTTTATTTTTGGAATAATTTTAATTCATAAGTAGAGTATTATTATAAAATGTGATAAATTGTTTAAGAGCGATTGTAGATGCGATGATGTATTCACATTTTGTAAGCATAATTCAACTTTTATTGCTTCATAATCCACTCTGCAATTTAAAAAAATTGTTTCATTGAAATACAAATCTTTTATGAGAGTAACGACAAAGTTTAATGAATGAACAATGAAATTTATTGTTACTTTGCATATTTTTCAGTTAGTACACAATTTGCTTCATGTATAAAATGTTTATAAAAACTGAAAAAAGAATTATTTTATTTATTGAAGAAATTTAATTAAGAAATTTTAACAGTTTATCTATTCTTTTATTTATCAGTATATATCTGTAACATGCCGAGAAATATTCAAAATAGATAGAATTTAAAATGCCGAAAAATGACCCAAATCTTAACTATTTTATTCATTATCCACTTATTTTTGGTTACGAGAAAAATAAACTTCAATTATCTATACTTTTTATATTGAGATACACATACAGTGCCATTATTTTTTTCTGTTGGGCATTTCCACCTATTATATCAGTGAGATTTTGGAAAATCTATTTCTTTCATTCATTTGAATTTCTAGCTTTCACAGCAGGGGAAAAATGCCAACAATCTTTTTTTAAATATATTTACATGCAAATGACATAGTTGGAACTCTGGATTTTCTGACGATTTATCGGTTGAGGTCGTTCAGTTTCAAATATTTTGCTTTAATGTCATTGGGGTACCAGAATAGACCCCATTATATGTACTGTAACTACAAAAAGCGGAATATATGAGCAGCGTTTCCGTTATAAAAGCAACAACATGACAGTGTGATTCAACAAAAAATTGTAAAAAAAATTAATTGTTAATATTCATCCTTTAACCCTTTCCGTTCTTAGGTCGTGCTACAACAAATTGCTAAGTGAATCATTGTACACTGGTGTCCAAAAATAATGCAGAATTTTGAAGATGCTACAAAATTGGAGTTAATATAGATACTATGGTTCGCAATCAGTTACTGAGAATCGTGGGACATACTATCATGGGAACTCGCATTTTACAGTGAAGATTCGGCCACGAGGGCAATTGGGGGGGGGCATAAAGGGATGAAAGCGAAAATGGAGTTTGACCCATCCTGTTTCACAAAAAGCTGTACAACGAGATGTAACTTTCATCAATAGTTATGTTTGTTGTGCTTAGTTCTTGCATGCATTTAAATAAAAATGGTACGCATTTTCGAGAAGGTATAGAGGTTTTCTTAAAAAAAAATTTCCGCATGTTCTTTGTTTATAACATGTAGAGTTTTCCACTAAATTGTACGAAACTTGCATAATGCTTGACGGTATGCAAAAGAAGCACAGTATTTAAATTTGAATTAAAAATTTTGAATATTACAGGAAATATGAGCATTTGTGGTAAATAATTTTTTACTGCGCATGTGCGAAACGTTGCGTAATTTTTTCATTAATTAAGAGCCAGATATATAGGACAACTTATATAAAGATTCCAGTTAAATATCGTTAGTATTCAGAAAGATATCTGCATTGTAACTTGGTGAATTTCGGTATACTCTACGAGAAACTAAATGATAAGAGTTCTTGCACAAACTAATATCTTTTACACTTGAATCTTCGAACAGTAATATTGAATTTTATGAAAGCTGCATATCTTGAATACTCATGTATACTTATGCACGAGTTTTCTGCTTTGTTTGTGTACATTTAAGTGCCTGTGCTACGTAATTCCGGTGTAATGCTAAGTCAATGGAATATTCAAAGCGGAAGTCCACCATACAAGCAGATAAAGTCAAGATTTTTTATGTAAGTAAACAAACCAGAAAACTCACCCATAAGTTAAAGACATAATTTAAGGGGTCTATTCTGGTACCCCCTATTCTGGGTTGAGAGACGTCACTTTTCCCGTTGATAACGTGCAGAAGAAGTGACGTCTCCCTACCTAACCGGGGGTACCAGAATAGACCCGTAAACCACAGTTCGACGATTACTATTCGAAGATTCAATTAAAAAAAATATCAGTTTGTGCAAGAACCCTCCCTCATCATTTAGCTTCTCTTAGAGTGTACTGAAATTCACCAAGTTGCAATGCCGATATCTTTCTGAATACTAATGGTATTAAACTGAATTTTTTTTTATATAAGTTTCCCTATATATCTGGCTCTGAAGTTATCAAAAAAAAAAAAAAAAAACCCTACGTTTCGAACATGAGCAGTAAAAAATTATTTACTACAAATATTCATATTTCCTGTAATATTCAGATTTTTTTAATTCCAATTTAAATACAATGCTTCTTTTACATATTGTCAAGTATTCTGTAAGTTTCGTACAATTTGGTGAAAAACTCTGCATGTTAAAAGCAAAAAACATGCGGAAAAATTTGGGATGTTGTAAGAAAACCTTTATATCTTCCTGAATGTTTGCGCTGTGTTTACAAAAATGCATGTAAATATTATGCACATCAAACATAACCATTGATGAAAGTTACTTCTCGTTATCAGCTTTTTGTGAAACAGGTTGGGTCAAACTCCATTTTCGCCCTCATCCCTTTCTGGCGGTGACCGAATACATTTAAATATACATTAAATATTTCCCTCGTGACCGAATCTTCATTGTAATATGTGTATGATACTCGATTGAATGTCACACGACTCTCAGAAACTGATTGCGAACCATAGCATCCAAATTAAATACAATCTTGTAGCATCTTCAAAATTGTGCCTTATTTTTGTACACCAGTGTACTTATGGACGAGTTTTCTGGTTTGTTTACGTACATTAAAAACCTTGACTTTATCTGCTTATACGTTGGACTTCCGCTTTGAAGATTCCATTGACTTAGCATTATACCAGAATTGCATAGTACAGGATCTTAAATGTAAAAAACAAAGCAGAAAACTCGTAAATAGGGTCGATATTTTCCTAAATGCTTGCATCAGTAATTCTTAACTTTTGGGGAAAATAGGTGCTATTTTTGCGAAAATGCATGCAAGTACTAAGCACAACAAACATAACGAGATGTGACTTTCATCAATGGTTATCAGCTTTCTGTGAAACAGGATGACGCACAGCGAAGACGTGAATTAAAATTCAAAAAGCAAAGTGACACCAAAAGAAGAAGAGGAAAAAATACATTCCATTAATGCAAAAATGTAATGCTACCCAAAAAAATAGGTAAATACATGAATGTAACATGAAAGGTATTTTGAGCATTTTGATATTAAATATTTCCTATTTCAAAATTCCTGTGAGGGGGGGGGGAATTCAACAAAATGTTTTAGAAGATATCACGATTACATTTGATATGAAAAGTTGTAATTCAAATACTAAAAGAGTTAGAATCATTAGCTTACTAAGTTAACCCAGTAAGAGCTTTCTTATTTGAATAGAGGAAATGATGTCTAGTTAGTTTTTTAAAATAACATTTCCTCTGTCTGATTTCATTAAAAGTATACAATTAAATATTTGGCAATATATTGTTACAAAAATCGTCCAGTGGGTATACGATGAAAGCAGTCCAAGAAGCTGGATAATTGAAAATGACGTTTAATTTAACGAATAAATTTTATCAGCTTCACCATGGAACATTCTAGAAATCAGAGGGAGATAGAGAAAAATCCCGATATTGAAATAAAAACAGGTTAGGGTCCGGGACAATTTTTTAAAGCAGGAACAAAAAGTCAAAAACCGGAATGTCTGCTCACTTTCTTCAAAACCAGGACAAGCACAGACATCTTTTAAAGCCAAAAACTGGAACTGTTTTGGATAATCCAGGGCATCTAGTCGTACAAGAATCACTGCAGATAAACTTCAAATGAATAGTTATTTTGCCGTCATTCAAGGCAAATTTCAGGCAACAAATAAGGACCCTGAGGACATTATGGCCAGTGCTGCTAATACGGCCACTTGATGGTTTCAGCGTTAACTTAAATGCTTATCGAAAGAGGGTTCTATTGCATTGAAAAGGAAAATAAAAAGTTATAGCGGTGAGCCTAGCTGGATTGTTCACAAGCATTCCCTGTGGAAGAGGAAATCTGTGTTTACTTGCCTTCCAGAGCGGTGGTTGTTATTTTTGTCTGGTAAGTATACATTTTTTTTTGGGTAGTTCCCGAATTTAACCTGTTAACCGGGTGTGACGAAATATTTCGTCATACCGGGAAGACTACTTCAATGGACATGACGACATTTTTCGTCATGGAAATTTTTAACCTTCCAGCCGGCGCGGGCATATGTGCAGTGGCGGACTTTCGAGGTTGCCAGCTTGCCCGATGGCAAGTGGGCCCCCTTAAACAGAAGACAATTTGGGCCCCCAGGAAATATGGGAGAGAAAAAAGAACTCTTTTTCTAAAGCAAATAAATAAAATAGCCCTGTACCCAAGGTCCGTGTTTCTTATATAATATTTAACTTACGGAATTTAAAATCAAATAACTTTAAACATAGTTTCGTTATTTTAAACATAGAAAATTAAAGTGTGTTAAAAGGGATTTATTTTAAAAACGCGGAAAAATGAAATATATAATAAAAAATTAAATTAAACATATAATTATTAAATATTCTAGATTTAAATTAATATAATTAAATATAAAAAAATAAATACATATAATTTATTAATGTAATTAATGTTACGATTATAGATATGTGTGGGCCCTCACTGACTCCTGGCAACCACTATTTTCAGACCCAGTCCGCCACTGCATATGTGGGAGATACTTCTCTCTCTTTCGTGCATCGTATTACATATTTATATCATGTTCTTTCACAAAAATTCATACAACTTTTACTTATATAATCTGTATTTATTAGCTCCATTCTAAACACAGATAATATAAATAAAAATTGCATTAAAAGTTATAAAAAATGATATAAATATGTAATATGATGCACGATAGAAGTATCTCCTACATACGCGCCCACCCTGGAAGGTTAATTCTTGGTACATTGAAAATATTTTATTTATATGTTATATGTCAAAATATTTTGCCGAAATGAATATAATCAATAGGTTAAAAACGATTTTCTTTCATTACTTGAGATGTGATATTACTTCTCACTGCGAAGAAAAAAGTCCCCATTGTGATACGAAAGTTGAGTCCCCAGTTAACAGGTTAAGAAATGTAATGGATTTTTGAAACCTTTAGGAATTTTAACGTTTTTCAATAATATGTGATTACTTTTCTCAAAACAATTATGCAGGTTTATGCATGAATCGAAAAAGATTTCACAGAGGCAGCCGTAGAGAAATAAGGCCATTATTGGCCATAATACCTGCATGCTGTCATCCTTTGAAAAATCACAAACTTTATTTTTATTTCTGTTCTTGTTATGCCCCATCTCATTATGAACCTTAACGTTTAGGTCAACATACCTGGAAAAAGAGGATAAGAGTGGACTAGAGTCAGGAGAACACAAACTTGACTATAGCTACAGTTAAACAAGGAAAGCTTTAGCCTTTCGCAGCCAACCAAAACTATGACATCCCAAAATATACATTATGTAACTGCCGGCTGAAAACAAAACTGTCAAATCTGAACTTGGCTGGAAATGTGTCTTAACCGCACAACAAGAATCTGAATTGATTGAAAGAATTTTTCGACTTGCGGACGCCGGATCTTCTATGATATCAACGATGGTCAATATGAGCCAGTGGCGAATCCGGGGGGGGGGGGCTATCGGGCGGCAGCTCCCCCAGAGCTAAGTCAGAATTCTTGATTTTATTTAAAATCACTATAACTGTTTGTTCTTAATTTCTCTTTTTTTAAAAATTAATAAAAACGTGACAATATTGCTTTCTGGCTTGACAGGTTCAAAAATTTTCCTATTTTTCTAGTCATTCCATTTGCACTTGTAGTGTGACGCGGTCGAAGACATTTTTTGGCTAGTTATTTCGTTGTATTTTTTATTAAAGTATCGAAAGTATTGTATTGGTTTTTATGATTCTTATTGTCAGTTGAAAAAGACTGTAAAGTTAAAGTGTTTTGGTTTACATAAGCCATGATGTTTGACATTCATCACGGCGATACAAAATTCTTATGACCTCAGCCCCCTCCAGACCCAAATCCTGGATTCGCCACTGATATGAACATTTTCAGATTATTGTAAAAAGAATAACATCAAGAATATCTTTGCCAACAACGCTTCTGGAGGATGTTGACTGAAATGGTTCTTCGCTCGACACTCGGAAGCGGTTGGTTCCTACGAAGAATCAGAGGATGAGTCTTGGGCGGACAGTGAGGCTAAATAAAGTTATTGTATCTGACATTTTTAAGTTGAAAGAAATCCTTTTAGAGAAGGGACAGAATATAAAGAAAAAAGATTGTGACGATAGAGAGTTGGCTTTTTTGGTTCGTGAAACGGAGTATGTGTTCGGTTTCTGGACAATATATTCAAGAATCATGTATGGGTTTCGAAGCAAGGCTAAATTCTTTTTGGTTCTTGTGTGCTATAAGGGCCCCCGAGCTTACTTGGCGACTTTCGGATTACACCAAGATCGCAGCTGCGATTTCACCAAGCTCGTAAGTTCAATGTGAAAACGAAGTTGCTAGGTTCGGGCTCCCGCAGCTAACGAAGCCGTAGAATTTTTTTAAAGTTAAAAAAAATCTGCCCAATGCCCATTTAACGGCCCCTTAACAACGAATATTTTTAAAAAAAACCAATGCGAATTGGAGAACAAAAGCAACACGTAAACACGCGAGCAAAGGATTGTTGCGATTCTTAAACTAACACGTGCTGTGTTTATAGGATTGCAAACGTTTTGGCGAGATTTTACCCCTATCTTGGCGATATATCTCGGTTGCTTGGCGATTCAATCTCGGTTCCTCTATAACACACGAGTACCTTCTTTTTACATCCCCAGATTGTGACTTTAAAACTGTTGCGAGGCTTTTATGTGAATTTGTTGGAAATTCAGCCCAGGGTTTCAAACTTTTTGACCGTTTGCATTTTTGTCAACTTTTTGGAATGTTTTTGATTTTTTGGAATCATTTTTATTTACATTTGAATTATTTCAAATAAAGATGAATAAGTTCTGTTTACAAAAATAATGAAGTCGTGTACAAGGATGTTCAAAAAAAAATTGCTTGGAAATTCAACTCAAACTGAATTCTCATTAATTAATATTATATTCACGACCTTCAAAATGTGGAATTATATACTCTTATTTCGCATCTGGAACATTTGAAAAATCTTATTTATTTTTTATCGTGAACATAGTAATTTAGATTTGCAAAACTTTCTTCTTAGATCTATTAAAACAAATCATGTTTCTGTAATGCAACAAAAACATGTTTTTTCGTTGTTAAAACAATACTAATTGATTTTAATTTTAAAAATTGATTGCATTCTTGTAGCACGCCAGCGCGGGGCCCTATTTGAGCAATCAGTCCAATCGGCTTAAGTCCGGCCCGCTTCGCCTGTTGCTGAATATGAAAATTAAGTTTCATTATGTCAAGCGTGTATCATGACAAAGAGAAAAAATTGAATAAATTATAAGTACTTCTGTGCGCTATTTTACGATATACAAACAGCGAGCAACTGAATTGATTTATTTTACAATTGAACAATTCGTTTTAACTATCTATCAATATATTTTAATTATTTTTCCAATAACAGAAGCAAGTATTCCAGCAAAAAATCGATTGAAACTTATTTGTATGCTTTAACACTACATCAAACAATTATTTTCACTTCAAAAGTTTTTTTTAAATGTATATAAAATTAGTTTATGAAAGTAGGAGAAATAATTAAGAAAGTTTAATTTTAAACTTCATTTTTAATTAAAGGGAATCAACACGTTCATGGCATGAAGAAATGCTGACACGAAGCATGGACACTGTGGGTCACGACAATGAAAGTTTTAATTAAAACATTAGTAATTTTATTATATACTTATTTGCTAAAAATCTCTCCTCTGTCAAGAATAGTAGGAAAGATTTTTTCATTAATCACTTATTAAATTATACAAAAATTAATATTAAAACATTCAAACTGATAATGACGCAAATATACTGCGCAGAGAAAAGTTAAAACTAATTGAGACAGTTGGTAAATGAACCATTAAGTCCGTCTACAAACAGTTAGAACGTTAGCTGCAGTAGGAATTCCTTTGGCATATTCAAGAACTTTTAAATAGTTTTGAATTCTATTGAGTTATATTATTTTATATTCTTCTTATATTTTTGTTTCTTCTAACAACAATCTGTAACATATAAAAATCAAAAAAATGAAAATAGTTTTCATTATGTTTTATTGAATAGGCCAATCCTTACTTCCTGAAACGTGATGCCGAAGTAGCAGAGACAGAGCTACTGTTATGTTTAATTACAGTAATTGTTTTTTTATCTCATGGATATTCAACTGTGAGAAAATACACAGTCGCACGAGGTCCGATATAAATACAGATATCAAGTTCCTTTAAATAGAATTCAATATCTGTTTACGGCAGTTTTTTTTCACCGTTTTCATTCTTAAAGACTTTAAGTTTAGATTTTGCTGTCATCAGTATTTCAGAAATTTTAAAAATCAAACTAAGATACCTGGAGGGTAATATGGCCACTTACTGTAAACTAAAAGTGTGATGGTTGTGGTATAGCTGAAATCTGAAACAAGTAGTTATTGCAAAGCATTCATCCTCCCACTTTTAAAGTATTTCACTTGAGGTTTTCATCAAAATTTAAAATTTCGCAAACACTTTTTTTTAAGGGCAGTATGCGGAATGAAGATAATCTGACGACTTTCCTTTTTTTCCTGACTAAATCCTGCCATAGAAGCCTCACTACTCTAATCAAAAAGGCAATGATAAAAG